>CANXYI011004682.1:0-14468 GCA_948208565.1 Hura crepitans
CAAACACAAACATGTATATATATATATATATATATATATATATATATATATATATATATATTGACACTATATCTATACAACCATTCTGTGTTACCAACTTAATTTTACACTTTACACACATTACCCACTCTACACTTACCATACTTGAGTGCCTACCTATCAAAACCAAAAGAGTAACAAAAAGGTATGTAAAAGACTCCGAGGCAACTACACTAGCTCCTACTGAAGCTAATCAGCTAGTAAATCTACAACGCATGCATCGAAACACCGACACGCTGAGTATAAACTCAGTGGTGGAATAGGTAAAATAAAGTATGTCACACATACAGACACACATATGAGTCATGTATTCACTTACATTTATATCTTGTCCCCTATGGTCATGCAATGTCTCAGTCTAGATGCCAATTGCCCTATTTAATTATTTTCTAGTTCTTTTATTCAGTTAAGGTCTATATGTTTAGTTTATGATTGAATTCAGTACATTTTAGGCCCATAACAGATAGACAACACTTTAAAACATCAGATAGTGGGATCTATCTTGTGTAGTGGCCCACGTTTTGAACCTTGGTAGCTGCACCTACCTCCCTCGATAATACGGATTAGTCTATAGACCTTATAATACTGAACTGGTAGATAGCAAGGATCAGTCTATAGACCTCCCAATACTGGACTAGCAGATAGAAGGGATCAGTCCATAGACCTCCTAATATCTATAAATGGGATAGCAAGGATTAACCCTGTGGGACCTCTTAATACCCTAAGTCATATCCCCAAAGCATCACAGGTGGATAGTAGGGATTAGCCCCGTGGGACCTCTCAATATCTATAGACATCAAATGGGCAGTAGGGATTAGTCCAGGTGGACCTCCCAATACTAGAGTATGCAGGGTTCATCTCAGAACCTTGGCAGCTGCACTGGCCACATCCAATAGACAACAGTGGTTTCAGGAGGACCAAACTTCCTAGCAACTGCTAACTCCCTAGTTGACCAGTCAACCCATCTAGTAGAAGTCTAACTAATGTGCCAAATTGCTATTCAGTACCAATTTAAGGCATTTATCCTCACTTTTACTACATCTTATGTTCACTAGGCCATTAGATCACATTATATGCCATATTACACATAACATATCATGTTTTACCTATCGTCGCAAAAATCACTATTCATTTGATAAGTTTACCAGTGCATTATTATTTATTTGGTAAAATTTCAATTTTGTGCCTTTTATGGTACTAACCATAACAACTCCAAATTCATTACTCATACATCATTTCCTCACATAATCTTTCATGAAACATATTTTATACTTAGGCGACCAAATGGTACACATATTCACATCAATTTCTTAGTCATTACTTAGATACACTTCAGACATTCAATTAGGTCATTATTCATCAAGATTTCATGCCATACATTTTAATATCATTATCCACTTTCAAGTATGGTTTATACACCCCATTTACATGCCATTATCACACCTAACATGCCATATGCATAATTATACATACCATGCCATTCTACACATACCATTCAGCCACACCTTGCACATGCACATACACCATATTTCTTTTCTTAAATGTCATGTATTTCATGTTATTTTAACACCATTTGCATAGCCATATCATTAGTTTACAACAATATTATGCCTAACACACTAAACTTATAATTCCATACACAATACATGCAAAATTTCATGGCAAACCAATTGACATACTCAATTTAAATATATTCCACATAATTAGAGTGTGAAAACACCCTTTTCCCCACCAGTTGAAGGCTTGAAACCTTGCTCCCCTTCAATGGCTTCTTTGGGACCTAAACATACATAATTCTAGCTTAGAAAAATTCTCAAAAATCTTATACAACTCCAAATGGAAATATAAGACCATGGCTATTCTTAGAATACCCTAACCCATCTAAAACAAAAATAAAAATTGAATTAAAAATACTTACACAAGAATTTTACACTATCTAACAAGATGAATTTTCTCTCTTGTTAGCCTTTGATTTCACTTTCTATTAAAGGAATTGGCTTTAAAAGCTCGTGGAGGTTAAAAACCCTATACTTTGTGTGAAAATTAGTGGTGAAAGGAGAGAGAAAATGAAGAAAAAAGAATAGAGGAGAGAGAAAGTATGGCGTGGGGTTTTTAGGGATAAAGCGGAGGAAGATGAAGGGTTCACACATGTGACCCTTGCACATGTGTAGGCCCTTATATAAGGGTAGCTGAGTGGACCTAATTGTGAAAAGTGGCGATCCGACAGCTCATTTTCTCTCGATTCCTTTTTAAACTTCAAAAATTTATAGAAAATTCTCTGGACTTCTAAAAATACTCATTTTAGTTTTAAAAATCCTTGATTAGTGTCACTAAGGCCCGCGTAAAATTTTAAGTCAAAATTCCACTATAGACTTGTTGACACTATTCACCTGTTAGAATAAAATATTCAAAAAAAATATCAAACGACCTCAGAATATTAAAATTCCTTCTCTATCATGTTCATTGGAATTTTTGAGTTTCAGAGTATGGTATTTTCGGGCTTGTCTGAGCATATCCCAGGGTTGTCCCAGCATAAACTCATTTTATCTCCTTATACACTAGTTTTTAACCTGAAATGATTTTATTGGTTTTGCTAAATTTTTAAATTCATTCATTTTACCCATTTTCAGGCTTGTTAAAAGTTTTATGACAAATATGCCCTTTGTTTGCCTTGTGATGATGCCCCGCACTATAAGGAACATCACTTGGGCCCAAAAGGTACTGTTCATAGAACTTTGACTTACGAGCGTTACAACCTCTTTCTTCCTCCATTCATCTTTAGAATCTTTATAGAAGTCATATTCAAGGTTAAAGTAGAAAGCCCCCTTTTGCTTTCTCACTTTAACCACTAGCCTCCTTCTTTGTACCTATTCCTCTAAAAGTAGTTGCCTTGCTAATGGATGTAGCCAATAGTGCCTTAGTAAAAAGTGGTGTGCTGGTAGTAGGAATGGCCTCAACTAGTGCTCTACCTACTATGGCTATCATTCTCCATCCAAACTCCTTGAACTTCTGATCTACCTTGGCATCAATGTCTTATATGGAAGGGATGTTTTCTCCATGTCTCACTATTTTGGTATTGTTTATAGTAAAGGTGATCTCTTTTTTAACCATTCTCCCATCTGAACTGTATACCTAAAGGGCTTGAGGATCTATGATGGTTGCAAAATAGTCTATTAGCAATGATAAATGGAATGTGAAAATGCATAGAGATGCATGAAGTGCAGATGTATGTAATGTTATAACAACAAACACAAGCAAAAACCTTCCACCCTTATCACTTCCCACACACAAGGTCCATATGTCTCTCCTAGAAAGGTTTACCTATGGGATATTAAGGATCCCAGTAAGTTCAGATAATGAGCAATAAAGAGCCATCGAATATTATAATGCTCATATTTAAAAAATGCATACAAAAGATTTAGCCTAAAAATATTGGATATGTTTAACAAACTAAAATGCGATGTCCTAACCATTCTAGATAAAAAAAAGGCCTAATTAGTTGAACAACATTTTGAAATGATTAAATCATATTTCATAGATATAAACACACATAACACATAATGCAAATTTACAAGAAGGCCAAAAGGAAGTTGCTATTGGTTATTAATGGGCTCACAATTAAGTTGTGCAAGTTATGGTCATCCAAGCATGGTCCCTTCACATAGGGTTTATCACGTCTTGAGCATATAACTGATTGGTTGACCATTTGATATACCTTATTGGTACAAGGCTTAGATTTGATGTCATTTCTAACATTCACCTAAATTGAATGAAAATGAGTTTATGCTTTGATATGGCATCAGGGGTAAAAAAAGGATATATAACTTATTTTAAGTCTTTAGCATGTGATACAGTTTTGAAAAAAATATGATATTATGAATTCAAAACACTAATTTTGTTTTAATTTTTAGTACTTTCAGAGCATGGTCTTATGGTGTCCCTAATAGAGTCGCCACTATTTACATCTCTCCTTTCTAAAGCTAATCAAACAGAAACAACAAAAGACTCGACCTACATCTCACCCCTCAAATCCTAAAAGACAAGATGGAGATTTAAGGACACTAAAGTTATTTATACTTAATCACTTAGAAAGTGCAAGTTGGGCACCACAAGGCAGGAGTCGCCACCTAACCAAAGTTGGGAAATACCTTAAGGGACCAAACTAGTGAATGGTTCGAAACCTTACTTTTATTTTACCTCAATTTAATATAGAATTTTAGATTAAATTCATAATTTTATCTTTTTCATCAAGTAGATTTTGAAATTAAAATAAAACATTCATTTGCATAGAAATATAAAAACAAGAAGCATATTCATAAACATAAAAGGAGTACATGGAATAAAAGGATAACATATATTAATCAGGTTATTGATTTTTTTAAAACTTTGGTTCTCAATGCCAATTTTTGAAAACAAATTTTATTATTCTTTTATAAAGAAATATCAAAACCCGTTTTATTAGAAAAAACCAATTAATTTAATATAAATCAATTTGGTTATTTCTTATAATGTGTAAAAGTCATTTCTACCTCTTAGAACATTCATGGAAATTATAAGGAAATATTTAAAAAGGAAGTAAAATTATATGGTAATTATCTAAAATACATTCTAACCAATAAATAAAGCTTATAAAGAAATTACTTGAAATACATTTTAACCCAAAAAATAGATAATACAATGAAATTGCCTATGGTGCATTCTAACTAAGAATAATAGAAAATAAACAAGATAAAGACAAGAAAGAATAACAAAGGTCTATCCACAATGAAAAATATCCAAAAGAAAATGCAACTAGGTTAGACAACAACTCTAAAATATCTGAAATAACTCATATCAACAACAATAACCATATGTTAATATGAATAAAATTATGAATAATAATTGAACTAAAATTATGAAGAAAAGAAATAATAGAACAGGTATAAAAAATAAATGGAAATTAAATAAATAAAAGAGCATGATATTAAATCATCCTATTCAACTTTTAAATGGATGATAAAAGAAAGAATGCAAAAATAACTTAGAATGAACAAATAAAAAGGCTTAGGAGAATATAATGTTAGCAGCAGACAGTTAATACATTATCTCAACTAACTAGTGGATGGATAATAAAATAAGGCTACCAACACTAACTAGTAGATGGTTAACAAAACAAAATGAAATAAAGCTACCACATATAACTAGTAGGGTAATGAAAAAAATAAAAATAAAATATAGACACCATGCCTAATTGGTAGATAGAAGAAAAGGAAAGGAACAAAAAATAGAAGGAATTAATGGACGCACCTTGCATAGTTGCCTTAAGTTTTTCTCCTTCAGTTAACTTGAGAGAAAAAAGAGGAAAATAACTTTGAAAATTCACTTTGAGAAAGCAATTTGGTGTTTAGAAAACATTTTTTTTTTTGCATTTATGAGTGCACACTTAATGAACAAATTTAAACCCCACGACTAGCAAGGTGTTTAGAATTTATACTCAAAGTCTGTACATCAAAATGACCTTTTTAGCACGATGTGAAATTAGATTTCTAATGCAAAATGGCCATTTCATGTGGTCAGACTTAGAATTAGACTCAGATTCAAAAAATTGAAACGACTATTTTAGGAAAACATAAAATGGCTATTCAAGGTCCAAAACGGCCATTTTAAGGAATCCTTAAATTGGTGCCATTTTGCTTAAAATGGTAAAACCTTAAAAAGAACCTTTTTAAATCATAAAAATTCCATTTTAAAACAAATTCAAAACCATTTTTCTTTTTAATGACTCTATATCGCGAGGGTGACAAGTGACATATAACTATTACCCAAACTTACAAAAAAACCCTTGTTACTTAAAACTATTTTTCAAAACTTGATTAACATGTAAATCCCTTTAATAACATAACTTAACAAAAACCAATTTGAGGTTTATACTATTAAGGATCATCATGTCGAAAATCTAGTAGCCTAATGACTATTTAGTGACACTATCCCAATAGTGAAAAGTAACTTGCATTAAAAACACTTTTATACTATAATCATGCTCATACTACAACATTTATATATCCATCATATACTCAACTCAACTTTTATATCCACACAATCTCTATCCATATATAGGAATTAAAAACTAAGACATCAATATATAGTTCTCACTCAAGCATACATCATTGACACATGTCAATAAGTCTCATATACATCTCATCATAGCTCATTATATATCATACTTAACCACATAATATCATACATCATATATATATAACCCATACTTAATATCTTTACATATAATGTTTGATACACATGTTCAGGTCCATAACCCTTAACCAAAACATATAGGCAGTTATATACAAATTTATTTAATGGCATATACTAATTACATATAAACAAAATAAGCAGCTTCCCTTCAACTTCCATAAATCTTATATAATTTGTAGATCCCATGATTATACAACCATAAAATCATGTGCATTGCAAAACAAATGATGCACTAAGCTTTGTAGTGTATCCACTAATATTATGCTCTTACATAAATTTCTAAGTATAATACATTTACAACACTAATCCATAACACATGCATAACATATATGTCATGCAAGTGGTGTGTGTTTATCAAAATGAGTTCATCACAGGCAATTTTTAACATATCCTTACATAAGTAAAAATTACATTCATAACATTATTTATACTTTAATTGTGGTTTCTATATATTTTATAATTTCCAATTAATTGCCATGTGATTTCTAGTTATAATTATACTATTATTTATGCATACCATACCACTTAATATACATATAAATTACCATTTCTTCCTAAGGAATAATCTTGTAATTTGTTCCTCTTTTGTTTAGTTATCTCACAAACACTGATATATATGTTATCTATTCTTGTATGATGTAAAAATCATATGAGTTCATGTATAAAATTTTTTACAAGTATGTTCTCATAAGTACAACAGATACATATATAACATAAAGATAACAAAACTTTACTACTTTTTAGGTAAATTTGTATATCTTAACTTATTTATACATTACTCTCATAAATTCTAAGATCATTACAAACTCATATCATATCTATATAACATTATTCAATAGAAGCCACACACACACACACATACACACACACACACACATATATATATATATATTTATATCATGCCAATATAATCATATAAAACATGCCATAACAATTATACAAGTTTATTATGTCTTCACATTTTCTTTAGTAACTTCTCATAATAATTTTGTAACATAAATTTCCTTTTACTTTGCCCACACTTAATAGACAACATCCTAATATTGGTTATTGGTACTATCTAGACCATAGAGGCTATACTGGACCTGAAAGTTATATACTGGACTCGAAGGTTATATAGTTCCAATGGTTCTACTGGACCTTATGGCAATTACACCCATATAATATATATGTAGTACTCAAAACGGAGTTTACAGTAGTTGCACTCAAATGATATATGTTCAGTGATCCTATGGAACTTTACAATGACTACATACACATGATATATTAGGGCCTGAAAGATATAAAGTGGCACCAAAGTACCTTAGCAATTGCTATCTATCGCCAGATGACTGGTTAACCTATCCAAACTACGTTGTCTAACTCATATAGGATATCATCATGTTGTAATTTATCTTTATATAATAAACATTGTTTATATATATTTTACACACCATTTGGCCAACATATGACCATAAGGTAACTATCTTCATATTCATCATAATATATACATCCATGTTACATTTCATTACTCATGTACATCATTATCTTTGATCATCATAAATACATATACTTCAAATCTCAATTTGCACATCCTTATCAACTTTATATTTCTTATTATATGGATGCCTTAGAATTAATAATAACATCATAGGTGATTTAGCCATGCATCATATATATATAGAACAAGATTTCATTTCTTATAGATACATAGGCCATTATGTTTATAAAGCTATTTAATCACTTTTCATGATTTTATTATAGTTATTACATGTCATGTTTTATGTCCTATTATCATGACATTTTTATATCTATAACTAGGTTTATATCATATTCATTTTTATATCTATAACTAGGTTTATATCATATTCATTCTTATTTTTCCATTTATATCTATAAAACAACTCACACTTACATATGTATACATATTTCTTTATAGTTAACAAAATATACATACCTCTAGATTATAGTCATTGTATGTTTCAACCCAATCTACTCACATACATAAATTTTCAATTTCACTTTATTATTAAGTGCTCTATCTTACTAGCCTCCTTTTGGCTTACACGAGGCATAGAGCAATCATTTCCACACATGAATAGTTATATACCCATTTACATACTTCATACATCATATGTATTACAAATACATATATTAAAATAAGCACTTTACATATGTAAGTCTATATTAGCAAGTTATAAAAATCCATTTACACATTTTTATATGCATGTATATTAATTAACACTTTAGGCACCCTTTATACAAATAATGAGTAAGATTACTCATAAATGCTCATGCTATATCCCCATCCTTATAAGTTTCGATTAATATGCATTCATCACCCTACAACTATCACTTGTTGTTTATACTTAATCTATATCGGCTTATATAAGGCTTTTAAGTTACATAATAAATTTAAAAGAAATTTCTTAAGTCCGTATGGAACATCTTATTTAGCCATATTACAAATACACACTTTGCTACTACTTTATTCATTTTTCATTAAAATCATACATTTCTAATATGTACATTTTACATATAATTGACTATTATTAGCTTCTCAATAATCACTCATTCAGCCAATCTAACCACTTGACTTTACATTTCATATCTATTCTCTTATACTTAGACATTTCATAATATATATCTATATACCTATAAGTTCCATAAATATAGCATACTTACATTCTTATTTATATCTCATTTCATGCTCATAATCATATAAGCAATTACTTTAATAGTTACTTATGCATATTCCATATAATTGCAATCTAATGAAAACATTAAAATATAAACACGTTATTTATTTGTATGTTTAAGAGTTTTGGTCGTATACTCACTTACATATTCTAACACATGTAGATGTCTTACCTTTTAGGCCTTTGATGATAACCGAAGACAAGCTTAAGAAATTAAGCAAAAAACCTAAAATCACCATATGTAAAGACATCATGGTACAAGTCCACTTGGACTTGATAATATACAGTTCGAACGGACTAAAATAGGCTCAGCCTAGAAGAATAAAGCCTATGGTCGGTGGTTCACTAGGAAAAACCAAAGCCTATGTCTGGATAGACTAATATAAACTTACCCTAGAAGAGTAGAGCCCATAACTTATGGTTTGCTAGGATAAACCAAAGCTTATGTCTGCATGGACTAACATAAACATAGAGTAAAGGAAAAAGGCTCATGGCCTGTGGTCCACTAGGATAAGCCAAAACCTAGGTTCGCATTGACCTATGTGCCCCTAACCATGGTCGATATGTGCCTATCACTGAAAAGCTTCTAAAAACTTAACCTTCCTATTTAGACTCTGACTCATAATCCTACTAGAACTCCCTCTTTTCTGGATAAGAGAACTAACTAGAAACCCTATAAATACCCATTCCATTAACCTATTTTAGAGGGATTTAATCAAGAATTAAGACCTATAATTTTGTGATTCTAAGGTAAACACTCTAAACTAAGATTCTCTCTACTAGTCCTAAGCCCACATTGAAATAGTTTTTTCCTTTAAAACCCAACACTTGTCTTATTGCTTAGTGCTAACTACAAGGTAAGATCTAAGGCTTCTTTCATTCTTCATCTTCATTCATTCCTTTCATGTCATTTCTTTAACTAGGGATCTCCTAGAATTAATCAACATGTGAGGTGGTTTTATGTAATCCTCACATTGATTATAGGAGTAGGTTAATGTTTTGAATTAGTTTTATCATATCTTAATCATTCATTAAAAATTATAATCATACATACTTTTTGGAATTGACACCTAAAACCACATGAAATTATTTTAATGAATGCTAAGGCTCAACGATATGGACCATTGTTCGATAATTATTTCATGTTCATCTTTTGTACTCTGTTCTAATATATTCTATTGCATGCTATTAATTATGTTTTTATGATATCTTACAATCATTTTGTTCCTTGATATGCATTTCAACTATGTTTTGGAATTAATGTTTGGTTTCCACGAACTCTTTTTCATGAGAACTGTAGTCTGCACTGATATACACTTTCAAAATGTGTTTCACGTGATAGTCTACATGAATTCCTTTTCACGAATAGTTTAGTCCGCATGGATGCATGTCTTGAAGTATAGTTCATATGGATTTAGTTGTTATCCTTTTCATGATTGGATAGTTATCCTCTCATTTATAGTAAGTATCTAGACATATTCTACAATCATTCATAACTATAAATAAATTTCTCACACGTACTATTATCATTCCATTTGGTATTATTATTAGGTCCTCATGGACCTCTGCTTATGTTACTAATCATGTTCTTTTGAGTCATGAAAGATTAACCATCTATGCAAGATATGAGGTCCAAATGGACATATTAGTCATGCCATCTTATAAACTGCACAGATATAGAACAAGGACTATATTGACTCTACACATACTTAGTGACAATAAAGTAAGACCAATTGTTTACTCCTTATTTGCTTATTTGGGTTTTGTACCTTTTATTTCTTTTGCTTATTATGGGTTGTGATAGGTAGTTTGACAACTTGTTTTACACATAAAAAGCCTAATCTCTCATCAATGATTTTTCTACCTAATTAATTAGTGTTTTCATAATAAAATAGTTTAGAGTTTTCCTTAATAAATATCATAGGAAAATGTATTTTAACAAAAGTCCAATCTCCTAGAGATGGGAGTTAGGCAACTACCACTAATTCCTATGAAATTATAGGTAGTTGTCAGGCCAAATAACAATTAATAAATGACCTGATTAGTGGATGACCAATTTACATTTATGCTTTATTGTACATTTTGAATGTTGGAACTTATTTTCTTCATGTGAAAAGTTGACATGTATGCTTTCAAATATAATGCTTGCTTGCATGATACGAGATTGCTAAATGTTAGAATGTAAAAGGAAGGTATATTATTAGAGCATAAATAAGATCTAGTTCTAAACCCCTTTTTGGGATAAAGATCAGTGGTCCTAGTGTAGAGCTAGGTGGCAACTCTAAACTCTAAGTACCTCATCCTTAGTACATCAAAAATCTATAATGGCGACTCCATTGTAGATTGAGAATTGATTTCAAAAGTGCCTAAATAATATGCCTTCTAATATTCTAATTTTTATACGTCCCATAAATCTCATTCTATATAAACTATGTCCCTTTTTACCTTATATGGTGTTGCAAACCATGAGCTCATTTTTCACTTAAGAATGGGGAATTGCTAGCAGATCAATCACTTAAAAAGCCTTGTACCTTCGGGTATATTAAATGGTGAACTAACCAGTCATTTTTATCCTTAATTTTAAAGACTCATTAGAGGGATCCCTCCTTGTGGGAGCCATGAAAGCCTTTTTAAACCAAACCATGAAGCCCATATAGTAAAGCTTAGCAACATCCCATGGGTTGTATGACATTAAGTATGTGCTATTGCATTGTGAGTGTTATATAAGCCTATAACATTTAACCTTATTTGATATAGGGCTAAGCCCATTGTGCCTTTTATCTTGAATGAGCTAGCCTAGTTTCACCTTAAATTAGTTTAAAATGTTATAAGCCATCATTTTAGCATGTGCTTAAAATACAAGAGGTCATAAGGCCTAATTTAAGCCTATAATCAAACTTGGATGTCCCTCATTGATGTTTAGGTAAGGCTATCTAGGAAGAATTGCTAAACCACTTGTGTGGCAGTAATAAGGTTGGAAGGCTTCTTGCTAGTATTTATCCTTGTACACCCTAACATATATCCTTTTATTTTTTTATGTACACATGCATAAAATTGTAAACCAACATTACACCATTGAACTTCATATCTTCCTTATTTTTAGAAAGCTTGTGCCTCGTTTAAATGTAACGTATCTATCTCATGAGTTTTTGTATTCCCTGCAAACATCCATGTAATGCCCTAGTTTGCAAGCTTTATAAACACAATACATATAGGTTTAGTTACATCTCATAATAGCACATGTTATTTCTTAAAACTATTCCCATATTAGAATATTGTAACCTCATCCATACATTAACTATCCACATAGGCATACATAACATAGGCATTATACATAGCATTTAAAGAATAGGCACATCACATATATATCTTATATTCTCATGGCTTCATACATACACATATAACATGTACCTCACAACCATGCACATACTATATACCTTCATATGTATCGTGTATACCTAGGACTATGCATACATCTTTACATGTATTTTCATAGAACCATGCATAAATCTTTACAAGCATCATTTCAAATGCCTAGAACCCCATGTACATCCTTATATGTATTTTCATGTGTATCATATACATCTAGAATCTTGTACCCTTACATATGTATCACATATACTTACAACCATACACTATCTTCATATGTATTACTATGCATACATTTTTACATATAAATATAAGAGACCCTATAAATTTGTACACTAACATGTGTCACATATAGTATAAGTTCTCCAAAATGTACTTCATATTTTAGGCCTAGTCCTTAACAATCCCATAAAATAGTATATATCTCATCTTAAATAGGTGTATGCATCCTTATACCATCTCAAGCATGTTTATGAAGCTACCTACACATGCACTAATTATTAGGACCATTATAACCCACCACCTAGTGTAGGTCTAACATGTATGCACCCTTAGAAACATGCAAAACATGATATAAGCCTTGCATCATGCATCATTTTGTATATAGGCACATAACTTCATACATTCCTACATATTAGAATAAGTCTAACATAAATGCAAACCTCATCCATATCCACACACATTTATAAGATAGAAGTTACATCACATGAACACACATGGCATTATCCTGCATCATTCAAACATTTCATAGCATGCATCACACATCATGCATTCACACTCATACACATAATTCTTGATCCATACATCAAGTTACATAATAATTTGGCATCAGAATAACCACTTGTATACATCTATTACAAATATCTTTCACTCATACTCTTTAAAGAAAAAGAATCAGTCCCTTTAATACTTTTAAACACCCTTTAGCACCAAAATGGCAACTAGGCCTAAAACTAAAGGTGAAAATCAATTAATGACTATAGGCATAATAAACAAGGAAATGATAGTGCTAGAATAATGAAAAATAATATTCGTAGAGGAAAAGATTAAGAAAAGCTTAGACAAATAGCCCAACAACAAGGCATTTTGAAAAATCCAATTGACATAGATGTAATCAAGGGGGAAAATAGTGACCAAAGTGTTGGTTTCCATAGATCATGCACAAAAAAAATTTAAAATTTGCTATGGAATCCAAACATGTTATTTGGCTATTGGAAGAATTAAAATTAATTAATAATAAGAAAAATAGAGAATAGTGTTTACCGTTCTTCGTTTTTCTTAAATTTCACCACACTAGGTTGTCGCAAACCATAGTGTTCCTCAATTAGGAGCACCTCCAAGGTATCCACAAAAAGATTTATGGTGAATATCTAAATATCTATGGGATAGTAAGATTATTTAGATGTGAAGAGAAGAAAAATCAAGAAAGAAAAAATCTACCGAGGAGAAAATTGCTTCTGTGCAAATTTCAAAGGGGTCACACTTGGTGAATGGATTTTGGGGCTTATTTATATCCTTTTAATTGCCCTAGGTCTGAGTTTAATCTCATTTAAATTTGACCTCAATTGGGTTTAATTAAGCCCATTAAATGGGCTAATTAAATTAAGCCCTGCGCAAAAATCCTAGTGGGGTTTTTGCGCATGGGTTTAACCTAATCTTTAACTAATTAATTCAGGCCCATTCTTGGTCTAAATTTAAATTAGATATGGGTCAATTTAAAGACCTTTTAATGCTTAAAAGATGGCCTAAAAATGAGACCCAAATAAATCTACGAAGCAGGCTTCTAAGGCCTCAATGTATCTAACCCTAATTAGTTAGATACACTAATTTGGACTCCAAGCCCAAATTAATTATTCTTTCTTATTTCTTTCCCTTTCATTGACATCTCATGTCATTTAATATCTTAATATAATTTAATATATTAAGTTCCACCAAAATTCCTTTATGTGTGTGACCTTATGGGTTTTTAAAACACATTGGTAATATTTAGTGAGAAAACTAGTTTGACTGGGATTCTACCAAAGAATCCTATTTTGACTGGAACTCTTCCAAAGAATCCTAGTTTGACTAGGACACTATAAAAGAATACTATTTTGATTGGGACTCTTCCAAAGAATCCTAGTTTGACTAAGACTCTATCAAGGAATCCTA
>CANXYI011004685.1:0-11473 GCA_948208565.1 Hura crepitans
AAAACCGTCATACTAAGTATATGCTTAATGGTGAATTTAATGATTCATGCATTGATCACACCCACATATTGTATGCTTTGACTCAGAGAAGCATCTTAGGCAATCAGATCAACTTATGTATTATATTTGTTACAACTCCAATTACATCAATTCTTAATAATGATAATTTCTTTGGCATTCAGTTTATTAATCAATTTTATTCCCTTTATCATTTCTCCCATATTCGAGAGACTAAATTTTAAACACTAAATTGCAAAAACTACACTTGTGGAGAGACCTACATTTTGGGCCTCTATGGTTGCGCTTATCATTAGATCTCAATGTGTGTGAAGGTTTCTATCCCAAAACCTCGATGATTACGCTCGCCTTTAAGCTTGTGCAAAGGTCCTCATTCTAGACCTTGATAGTTGCACCTATTATTACGTCTTATATCTTAACATGTGCAATGGACCTCATGGACCTTAAGGCAGCTACACCACACTACATAATAAGAACATTAACATTGTAAGTACAATTATCCTTGAGGACTAACATATCATGACACCAAAGTGTCCTAGTAGCTTTTAACTCTCTAGTTAACCAGTAAACCTATCTAATAGGTGTCTAACTAATATAGGCCTCAATATTAATCTTATTTAATTCTTAATTCTCAATTGAACACTCATTTTACATTTACCATGCTCATGTGTACCATGTTATTATCTCAATTTATCCTTAATCATTACATCTCAATTACCATCTTTTTTATCTTTATATCACAATATATTCTTCCTTATTCTAACTCTTTATACATGATCATATTATTTTCTCATGTCATTCCATATAAAATCATCATATAATTCTCTCTGTTCTCATTAGCCATTCGACCACTTAAGCATTGAAATCATAACTCTAAGATTTTTTCATGTAATTGGATATTTCCTCATTTTAGGTTTTAATCTTATTTTACAACCTAATAAATTAGCTCCATATCACATAGTTACCTTAACACATCATTCTGCCACTTTAATATATTCCATATCAAATTCATATTCCTTCAATATAAGTATTTGAAACATATTATATCACTTAATGAATGATAATATTATACATTTTACACTTACATATCAATTATACCTATTTAAACCTATTAAGTACGTATTTCGGCCATTTATGGATTTTGGTGATCCATCATGTTTTTTATCCATTTCTTATGTCACTCAAGTATCATAAATCATTTTTAGTCCATTCATACACATCATATAGACTTACACTTCAATTTCCTTACAAATATACACATTTGCATACATGCACATACATGCCGATTATATGAAAATAATTAAATTCAAAGCATGAATCACTAAATTCACTTACAATAACCTTTAAAACACTTTTAAACCTCTCTTTGAGCCTTGTCTCCCATCTTCTCCATCACTTCCCCTTTGTTCTCTTGGTCATTATTCACCCTAGGTAGAATTCCCTCTTTTTAGGCCTTCCCAAGCCTTTCTCTCACCAAAATAGGTGTTAGTAGATTATAGAGGAAATTTTAATATATTTAGGTAAAAGAAATTTAGTGGATTTATGGCATGAAAGAAGAAAAGAAGAGATGGGTTAGCTATAGAGGTTGGCATTGAGTTACAGGGGAAGAAAAGGTGGAAATGATTGGTTTTAATGGACTAAAGTCTATTCTTATGTAGGCAATTAATGGTTTGATTAGGGACAATTGTCAAAATCAATGGTTAAGATTAATTCTAGCATATATATCTCTTTAAAAATTCATATTTAATGCTACAAATATCAATTTAATCAACTAATTATGCCATAAATTATCAAATCAGTTGTTTAAATATCCCTTAAAAATCATAATTAAATTCTGAGATGAGCTATTTATTTCAAGTAAAAACGTCATAAATTAATTTTGTTTAATTACTCCCCGATGTTAGAAAATTCCAAAACCAATTCCATTAGCTTAGAATTTTTTACCATCAGGTGATGCTATTTTCTGAAATTTTTTGAGCACTTTTAAAATATTTTATCATTTAGCTTCTACTGAGTTACTATTCATAGGACATCAGTAAGCAAACTTTACTTGCATTTTTAACCCTTAAATGACTTCAGTTTAATCCCAAATTTCTTCCATAATTATTTTCAAATTAATTCTTCCATTCCATAGCTTTAGGGCACCTAAAGGATCTAGAAAGCACTATTCATTATTTAGAAAGTACTATTCATAAGATCAAAAATTATGAGGCATTACAATTGCTGAGAAAAAGGTTAAGGTTATTAGAGAAAGGCTAAAGTTGCTTCGGATCGATATAAGTCATATGCTAACTTAAATCAAAAGGATATTGAATATGAATTTGGTAAGAAAGTGTTCCTTAAGGTATCACTATGGAAGAAAATGATCCGATTTGGTAAAAAAGGTAAGCCAAGCTCGAGATTCATTAGTCTGTATGAGATTATAGAATGTATAGGACTAGTAGCATATCAATTAGCCTTGCCACTAGAATTACAATAATTTCACAATGTATTCCATGTTTTTATGCTAAGGTGATATAAGTCTAATCCTTCTCATGTAACACTGATGGAAGAAATTTAGATACAACCATATCTAACTTAGGAAAAGGAATCAATAGAATCTTAGTTCGGGAGCTTAAGGAGTTAAGGAATAAAGTAGTCACATTAGTGAAAATGCTATAGAGGCACCATAAAACTGAAGAAGCCACTTAGGAGAGCAAAAAACAAACGAAAGCCTAGTACCCTTACTTATTTGGACCAGGTAATTTTGAGGATGAAATTATTTTAAGAGAGAAAGAACTATAATGCCTATAATTTTTGATGTTATGAATAGTACTTTCAAAATAGTAAGTAGTGCTTATTGAGGATTGGGATATACTTATGTTACTAAATGGAAGTATTAATTATAACATAATTATGGGTGAAATTTGGAATGAAATTGAAGTCGTTTATGGTTTAAAAATGCAAGTTTTCCTCACAATGTCTTGAAAATAGTAACCTAGTTAAAGTTGAATGACTTAATATTTTAAAAGTGCTCAAAATAATCTAAAAATAGCATAACCTAATGCTTATAAATTCTACCTAAGCCAATGGCACTGAGTTTAGAATTTTTGACATCGGGAAGTAATTAAATAGAACTAATTAATGATTTAATGATCTAAAATAAATAGTTCTTCTCGAAAATAAATTATGATTTTTATGGGATATTTAAAATGCCTATTTTTCTAATTAATACTATAAGAAATAATTAAAATAGTGCATGTGACTCTTAAAATTAATTTTTTCATGAGTTTCTATGTGAGAATTAATAATAGCCCTTGGATTTTCCATGTGTCGGTAATCTAGCCATTCATTCCCTATATAAGAAAGGACTTTAAACAATTTAAAAAGGGTTATCTTTCTCCCTTTTCCCCCTAATTCCCGATGCCAAACCCTCCTCCATTTTTTCCTTTTTCCACCACCACAATTCACCTAAAATCCACTAAATTTTCATACTAAGATAACCTTCATCACTCCCTAATGCTAATTCTAGTGAGAGAAAGCTAAAAATAAACTTAAATTAGAGGAAATCTTCTCTTGGTGAATAGTGACCTTTTTATAAATAAGTGGTTTATTTTTTGGTTTTATATTTTTTTAGGGTAGTATTTAATGCTAAGATGATAAATATATACTTAAATTTAAGTTTGGATAATTATAGAATTTATTTTGAATTTTCTAAGGTGAGAAATGGTTATATTTGTACAGAAAGAAGGGAAAGAGGTTGAGAGAGGCAAAGGTAAAGCTTAAGTGGTGAAATTCATATGCCTTGGAGTTTTTTTGTAAGTGAATTTAATGAAGGATGTGTTGAATTCCATTTATTTGCTCATTTAAAGTATGTGTGCATGTGTATGGAATATTTGGATTATGCACACATGTTTGTATTGATGTGTAAAAATATACATGATTAGGGTAGTTGAATTGGTATAAACATATATGTCTTAAGAAAAGAGTGAAAAATGGGGCGTTTGTGCATAAGGGTTTAATGGCTAAATGGTTGGTATTAGGGGTTTATGTGCCTTCAAGTGAGGTTAAAGAGGGGTTAATACCTTAATTGTATATTGTGAACATAATTGAACTAACGAATTGGTAATAAACAAGGTATATGCATTGTTTGATTTAATAGGTGAATAACTCACCCTATATGCATGAATCGATGTAATTGAGTTTAAGTGTAATTTACATACCCTTAGTCTTATTTATGTGTTGTAAACATCACTTAATTAAGAAACTTAAAAGAAATGAAATTGATATAGAGATGCTTAGTGGTTGAATGCTATGTTGTGGGATTATGTGGTATGATAACATGTAATAAGGTATAAGATTACAAGTAAGTGGAGAAATTGATAATGTTGTGTAATTGTAATGTATTGCTCATAAACACGTGTGGCCAAAGAAAGTATTGGTTGAGAAAAACAAGTAATGTCGATGTTATGGCTAAATGAAAGCATGTATCTAATTTTACATGATATGAAATGGTAAATGAAATGAAAATGATGGTAAATAAAATGAAAATGAGTGATTAAGTAAGCAAAGATAAGAAAATATGACATTTGAAGGACTTCTTGCAACCTAAGCAAAATGGTAATGTAAAGACTTAAAATGATAAAATGGTTGGACATAACTAAGTAAGTAACTAAAAATAAAATTAAGTCCCATATTAGCTAGACCACAAACTGGATAGGTTGACCAGTCAACTAGGGAGTTAGTAGCTTCTAGGACATTAAGTGTACCCTGTTATGATGGGTGCAGCCATCGAGGTTCCAAATGAGCAACACCTAAACATTTTATGATTGATGATTTATATGATAAGATGTTAGAGCAAGTGCAACCACCATAAGGTTTAGGATGGCCATTGGGCACCTGATTATGATTTGTAATGTTATGATAGGTGTAGCCATCGAGATCCAAAATGTAAGTATCTATATAGCTTATAAGATGGGTACGGCTGTTGAGGTCTAAGAATCGAACCCCTGTACACATATGGTGATCATGATGAGTTATGTTATTATGGGTGCAACTGTCAAGGTCTAAAATAAAGGCTCTGCACACATTTAGATCTCAATATCTAGTGTTTAAAGAGTAGTCTCTCGAGCAGGGTCCTAGAATAATGATAACAACAACAACAACAACAACAATAATAACAATAACAACAACAACAACAACAACAATTACAATAATAATAATAATAATAATAATAATAATGACAATATTGATAATAATATTATTGATGGCAATAATTATAAAACAATACTAATAAAAATAACAATAATTAAGAACATAATTTCAAACTAAATGACAATAATAGTAAGGGATTAATAACCCTACAAAGGATCTATAAATTGTTAGTGAAATTAATTAGATGCTCTACTTCATATATGTGGTACATGATTTATGAGGTAACGCTTGTTTATGATTGAAATACCTTACATGTTTTGCATGGCTCATATGCATGTGATATAATGCATTTTTCATTAAATTCACCACTAAACGTATGCTTAGCATATCAATTTTTTTATGCATAGGTTGTTGATAGTACGTGTAGTTAGCCTTAATTCAAAAGTAGTGTAACAGCCCTAAGTTGTTGTCTCTATGGTATATGTCTTTTGCTATTATAGTATGTAATTAAATAGAGGCACACATGTAAAGGTTAGGGGTAAATAAGTTAAGTAGTGATGTAAATTAATGTTGTGAATTATAATATAGCTCAATGCTATAAACATAATGATGAATATTTGAATAGACAATGTGCTTACTTGTCTAAGATGTGTTCAAACATTTTATATGTGTATGTAAACTACTTGAATACAAGAGATGAGTTTCGCAAATGTGCCTAAGAATATATGCTACTGTGAAATGCTTGTGGTGGGTCAAAAAGACCTTACGAAGTAGGATGACTATTGGATGGATTATAGAAGTGCTTTATTGGCAAGTTAAAATTTTTGCTTTTCCTCCTAGATAGCCATTATGCTACGAAATTTTTGTCAGAATTAAACTAATTACCATTAGTGACATCATTACAATTAAATGAGTTACAAATCACTAAAAAACATAACTCTCTAATTCAAGAAGGGTTCTAAGAAGATAATGGTAAATAAGTGAGGTTATCATGTATAAGTAAATTAATGCTTTCCCTTCTCTGAGTCTAATAATTGATCGGGTAATAAGTGTCACATTAGGGAAACTAAACCTAAATGAATGCTTAAGAAAAGTCATTGAATCTTGTACCCTTGCTCATTGAAAACTAAAATTCAAGAATGTTGTGTGAAAGGTCAATCATTTTCTCTTAAAAGTTTATAGGAACCATTCTAAGCACTTAATATCTTAAACTTTTTTATATTCCTTTTCATTCAAAAATCCAAGTTTAATAGGCTCCAAAGGTTAAAACACCAAGTTCATTACTTTTTTTTTCTTAAAAAAAAAAACTCAAAATCTAAAATATCCTTTTAAACCTGCTAAGGATTCTCTTTCTTTAAACCATGGTTGCCCTTATTCATAAATGTAATAATTTTTGTTATGTTGATTAACTAAGAGCTTGAAACTAGGAAAAATTTAAGGAAATGAAGAAAAAAATATTTAGTTAGAAATCTTTAGACTAACTAATAATAGGGATGTCATTAATTCAGTACTTAGAAAGGTTAAAAGGATAACATTTAATATGCAGTCAAGGTATCGAAATTCAAGATATTGAAAGAATAAAGCTAGCACCCATAGTAAGTTTATTTGAAAAGCTCTATCAACCTCGCATGACATAAGCTTTAAGTTATATCACTCTAAGTTCACATTTTAAATAACCCCATGAGCTTTAAAACATGTCTAGCCATTCCAGAGGATGCAAGTTTAGATATAGTCAATTCAACATAATGAACTTCAAACAAGCCTTAACCAAATGTGGATAAGCTCAATTAGAAAACAAAAAAAAAAAAAGAGAGAAAAGAAAGCTTGCTAGGTTGAAAACTTACAAATAGTGACCTATTTAAAAACTAGAGCATGCCTCACTAGATTGAAAACTCATAAAAGGCATTCTAGGCAAAACTTAGAGGTCGAGAGAAAATACTTTGTTAGAAAATCTTTGGAGCAACTAATAACAACTGTACAATTTTATATAATCACATACATTTGTATACTCTATCATTTGGTCAACTTAAATCACTCATTCTTTAACCATGTGAGTTTAAATGCTTTGCCAGTGAATAAACGTTTTGCTTAATTTCTTGATCTCTTCATCTTTATGGCACTTTTAATTCCTTAGACTCCTTATCACCTTAACTTAACCTAGTCCTCTACACCTTTAATTTCATTTCATTCTTTAGCCTCATCATCACCTTAAGTTAACCTACTTCTCTAAACTTTCACTTTCATTTCATTCCTTAGCATCCTTATCTCCTTAACTAAACCTACTTCCCTACACCTATACCTTTATTTCATTCCGTAGCCTTCACACCACCCCAACCCAATCTACTATTTTTTATGCCTTCACTTTTGAAAAACTCAAGTCTTTCCTGTGATGAGTTTGAGTAGAGGATAATTTCAGTAGCAAAACCTTGTGTTAGTTCATACATTAGATTCATCTAAGGCAGACATACATTTGCTTTTTATTCGTATAGGAAAGGTTATCTTCATCATTTATATATTCATCATTCATTTATTTATTGAAAGATATATTTATTATCTATCAAGGGAAAAGATATATTTATCATTTATTCATCTAAAAGAAATCTAGCAAAAGCATATACATCAATACATACATGTATCGATTCAATCATGTGTATTTAGAATGCAAAACTCATATTCATTCATTAGGTAGTCAAACACATATTTCACCATATTCATTTCATTGACATTCATCTAATAGGCATCCATTTAGTAGGCTTGCATTATTAGATATGCATTAGTTTATCCATATGCATTCATATATGTCAACACATCTTTCTTCGTACATAGGTTAGTATACATGCTTATTCCTTCAATGGATTAATTAGATACTTCATGCACATAAATTAGTCACACAAGTCATAAAATTAGATATAAACATTCATTAGGTCTATTAACACCACTGCATTCATTCATCAAAACATTTATCATCTTTGCATCATTGTGACCATTCATCTAGGATAGAAAACATGCATATAAAGAGAACTAGGCATAAACTTATCCATTAAGGTACCACATTCATTTAACTTTTACCCTAATGTTAGCTTTTGCATTAATGTCATCACATTCACCTTTGTTCAACTCTTGCAGTACATTCATTCAACTTATGCAATAGTTACACATGACATGCTTATTCCTTTCAAGCATTAGTTATATAGTGCACACTCACATGCACTTAGAGGGAAAATAGGCACACACATGTATTAGTGTCATCCCATTCATATGTTTATATAAAGAAAATTAGGTACACTTATACACTAGTGTCCACATACAATAAGGAACAAACACATACATTAGTTCATTCATCACCTTTATATGCATACAATAATTTCTCCATTCAACCTTTACATTAATGCCAACACATTCATCCTCCATTTAACTCTGACATCAATATTAGCATATTCTTCATTAAGCATTTCACTTACACCCTTAACACGCATACATAAGCATTCTATTCATTCATAGTTCCCATAACACAAGACACGAATGCATACATGCATTGCACTTATAAAACCAACATATGCATATCTAGATGGAATCTAGCATACTCATAGACATGCACATTTTGCATTAAACATTTAGTTTCATGATAAATATCCATACATATTAGCCTATTAAACATACATGCACATTTAAATAGACACACATTCCTAATACACCACATGTATGCACATTTGTATAAGAACACACATAGTAATGTCATAAACATACATGCACTTTAACCATGTACACAATGGGATAGATTCCATACATACATTTGTGCAGCCTACGTGAAGCTATTGAGGTGATGATTTCACTAGGAAAAAAATAGTCCCTACATTTGATTCTTAAGACACTTAAAATAGCTCTCCAACTAAATTGCAATTAGCATATCAAAAGCAAAGGTATGTATAACCAAAATTCACCATAATACTAACATATGTTTGCATGTAAGACATAACATTAGAATCAATTTTGTCCACTCTTAACTTTGTGGACACATCACCAAATTTGGTTTAATCCACTTTTAACTTTATAAATGTATCACCAGATTAGATTCAGTCCACTTTTAACTTTATGAACGCATCACCAAATTTTGTTTTATCCACTTTCAACTTTATAGATGCATCACCAAATATGGGTCTATCCACTCTTAACTTTATAGACATATCATTAGACTCAGTTTGGTCCACTTTTAATGTTATGGAAGTATCACTTGATTCGATTATATCCACATTAGACTTTATGAACGTATCACTAAATTCTATTATATCCACTTTTAACTTTACGGATACACACTAGATTCGGTCCTTTGTGTGTTTGGATTTTGCATATTTTTAACCTAGAGGCAAATTACATTCATATTGGATGTAACTTATCTTTAGATTTAATGTTTTAATTTCCTTAAAGATAGGCAGGCAACTATATTAAGTGTAGTTTATCTTCAACTAAAGGTGAGCAGGCATTTGTACTTGATATAGCTTACTTTAATTTTCTAGATTTTTTCAAACCAAAGGCTCATTTAGATCAAATTAGATTTTTACTTCACCTGAAGGTGAGCAAGTAGTTGTATTCAATGTATTTTATCTTCAAAATATTAGACTTTTCTTAAAAGGAATATACAATTCAGTTCTAGTTAATTTTTGTGCTTCATTTAGAGACATGTATTCATATTTAATACAACTTTGATTTAAGTGAGTATCTCTAACTTAGTTACTTTGATGTGCACTATTATTTTTTCATTTCACATCATACACTAAAGTATGGGCAGTTATAAGCACTTGAGTTTTAGGCTGATGATAACAATCAAAGGTAAGTTCAAATAATAAGGCTAGTAACCTAAAATACTAATCAATAAAGACCAATAGGTAGCAAGTCCATATGGACTTACATACTCAAGGTCTATACAAACTAACAAATAGTCGACCTAAAGAAATAGAGCCGATAGCCCATGGTTTGTTAGGACAGCAAAGCCTAAATCTGCATGGACTATAATGACCCGAAATTTTCAAGTTCATGAATAGTACTTTTTGAGATGTAAATAGTACACCTAGGGCTACTCGAGGTTTGAGAAGTACAAATCAGATAGTCAAAAAGAACAATTTATGAATATGAAATAATTAAAATATTAAATCAAATAAGGTTATTTTAGGGCTAAAAAATAAAAATGTACATATATATGATTAGTGGATAAGTAAAGAAGACAAAATAATGTATAGTAACCAAAGAATAAAGGAAGTTTAATTGGCATAATTAAACAAGTTTTGACTACGTTAATTTGGTTATGATCATCTTAATCTTCATTTGACTAACAAATTAAAGATTTATAAAAGTTAAGAAAGGGTGACCTATGGATGAATCATAGCCATTTAAAGTAGGGATATAAAAAGGAACTTTGGAAAGAGAAAGTTAAATAGTATCTTCTTCTTTTGTCGATGGCTGAGGTAATCTTCCTCTCTTTTTTTAACCTTTTCTTCAATTTTGGCCTTTTAAAACCTAAGATTGTTCATTAATTCCTTATGGTAAACCCAAATTTATAAAGAAAAGATAATGATTTTAAGGATAAAGTGTGAGAATTAAGCTTAATCATAAGAGAAAAGTGTAAGAGTAAGTGTTTTCTCTCTCTCTCTCTCTCTCTCTCTCTCTCACTATCTTTCTCATTTATTACTTATTTAGTGAATTAATGGCTAAAAGGGTTATGTATGATGTTTATATGTATGGTTTCTAAGTATGTATGTTAATAGTGAAGCTTGAAAGTAAGGGAACAATGAAGTCTTTGTAAAGCCAAAATTTAAAAGAAGTGGGAGAAAGATTATTTACCTTCAAAGGAGACCAAAAAAAAGTTTTAGGAGTAGATTAAAGCTTTTTAAGAAGGTTAGTGCTTCTTAACCTATACAACTCTTTGGATTTTCTTTTCATAAAAGCTAGGGTTATGGTTTATGCAATGGTTATAAACTATTATCAAATTTAGTTATTAACCTTGTAATTAACAATAGAAAGACAATGACAATAAGTGAAATATATAGAAGGAAACATTTTTGGTAATGGGTTAAGTTTGACAGGAATTATGCTTAAAGGGATATGTACACTTATATCTTGCTTTTTGTATGGAAAGTGTTGTTCAACCTTAAATAGTTAAGGTTATTAGTTTGAAGCCTTAAAAATTGGAAAGAAAAGAAATGCAATAAGTTCTCTAGTTAGGCTAAAACCTATTTCCAAATATTAACAAGAAAAAAATTTATATGTGTATAAGAGAGGATATTGATAATTGCCAATACTATTACGGTTTTGTTAAATATATTTAAGT
>CANXYI011004714.1:0-15691 GCA_948208565.1 Hura crepitans
AGCCAGAGGTAGGCCTAACCAAAAAAGTAAAAATCCTAAAGCCATGGTCTATACAGACCATCATGATGCAAATTTGCACCTACTAAGATAGAAGTAGCCTAAAGGAATAAAGTCCATAGCCCATAGTCTATTAAAACAAACTAACGACATGGTCCACATAGACATATGAACCCTAAACCATGGTCTACATAGCCCTTGCACCAAAAAACTTCCAGAAACTCAATTTTCCTATTTGGACTCTAATTTTTAATCCTACTAGAACTCCCTTCCTTCTAAATGGGAGAACTAGCTCAAAACCTTATAAATACCCCTTCCATCAACCTATTTAAAGGAGAGACAATCTAAAAAGAATAATCCTAAAATTTTGAGAGTCTAAAAAGGGACAATCTAAAAAGAATAGCCCTAAAATTCTAGGAGTTTAAAGGGAGACTCTAAAGTAGGATTTGCTCCACTAGTTCTAAACCCTTACTGAAATAATTATTCTTCCAAAACCCAACATTTGTCTTATTACTTGCTACTAAGTTCAAGGTAAAATCTGAGGCTTCTTTCATTCTTCATCTTAATTTATTATGTTCATGTCTTTTCATTAACTAATAATCTCTTGAGATTAATTGACATGTGAGGTGATTATATGTAATCCCTACATCAATTATAGGAGTAGGTTAACATTTTAAAAAAGTTTTCATCATATTTTAATCGTTCATTAGAAAATTTTAATTGCACATAATTTTTGGAACTAATGCCTATGTCCACATAGATCTATTTTAATAGATGTTAAAATGCACATAAACCTATTATTTGAATATGTATATAATATTAAATCTATACAAGCTAATGTTTGATAATAGTTTTATGTTCATCTTTTGTATTCTATTTTAACACATTCTATTAAACACATGTTATTAATTTGTCTTTATATTAAGTATGTCTTTTTTAATATTTTCTAATCATTCTATTCTTTAATATGTTTATTAATACTATTATGGGATTAATGTTAACTCTGCATGGATTCCTTTTCATGAGGAGTATAGTTCGTATGGAAATATGTTTTAAAAATATGTGTTTTATATATAGTCCATACAAATTTAGTTGTCGTGAAATTGTTTATGTTTTTCTTTCCATTATTAATTGTTTCATTCATATCAGTTATTTTTGCATGTTCTATAACCATTCACATTTACATGTACATTTAAAAGATGTATTGTTATCATATCATTTTGTACTCTTATTAGGTCCTCACGAACCTTTATTTGTGTTGCTAATCATTTTCTCTTGAATTTTGCAAGATTAACCATCCTTGTAGGTTATAAGCTCAAGATGAACATATCAATTGTGACATCCTTTAGTCTACATAAGCAGAGGGAGCATATCGAGTCCGCACGGATTTAGTTATGCAAAAATGGGACCATTGATCTATTCCTTATTTACTTACTTGGTTTTGTACCTTTTATCTCTTTTGTTTATTATTAGGTTGTAATAGATAGTTTAACAGCTAGTTTTACATGTAAAAAGCCTAATCTCACATCAATGATTATCTATTTAATTAATTAGTGTTTTCATAACAAAATGGTTTTTAGTTTTCCTTGATAAAAGTCATATAAAAATGTACTTCAAACAAAGGCCAATCTCATAGTGATGGGAGTTGGCAATTATCATCAATTCCAATGGAATTATAGGTAGATTTTAGGTAAAATAACCATTAGTAATTGACCCAATTTATGGATGCACAATTTACATTTATGACCCATTTTCTATTTTGAAGATTGCAACTTACTTTCTTTATGTGAAAAGGTGATATATATGCTTTCAAGTATAATGCTTGTTAGCATGATACGGGATTGATAAACATTAGAATATAGAGGAAGTTATATTATTAGGGCATAAATAAGATCTAATTCTTAACACTTTCTAGGAAAAAAGATTAGTAGTCCTAGTATAGAGCTAAGTGGTGACTCTAAACACTAACCACTTCATCTTCGATATATAAAAAATCTACAATGGCGACTTTGCTACGTACTAAGAATTGAATCCAAAAGTGTCCAAATAATATACCTTCAAATTTTTTAATTTTTATTAGTCCTATGCATTTTATTCTATATAATTTATGTCTCTTTTACCCTGTATAGTATTACAAACCATGAACCCATTTTTCATTCAAGAATGGGGAATTACTAGCATATCCATCACTCAAAAGCCTCGTACCATTGAGTATATCAAATGATAAACTAATTGGTTGCTATTATCCTTGATTGGAAATACCCATTAGGAGTGTCCCCCACTTGAGGGAACCATAAAGCCTTTTTAGATCAAATTGTGGAACCTATATAGTTTAGCTTAGTAACTTCCCATAGGTTGTATGACCCGAAGTATTTATGATTGCATTATGATTGCTATATGGGCCTATTACTTTTAACCTTATTTAAAGTGTAGCAAAGCCTATTATGCCTTTTATCTTGAATAGGCCTAGTGTAATTTCACATCAAATAGGATTTAAATGTTATAGGCTATTATTCTTACATGCACTTTAAATATGAGACATTAACAGGCCTAATTAGACACATAATCTAACCTATGATTCCCTCAATGAAGCTTAGGTAAGCTTACCTAGGAAGAATTGCTATGACCATATACATGGGAGTGATAAGGTTAGATGGCTCATTCCTTGTGTTTGCCTTTGTCCACCTACTATGTGTCCTTTTTTGTGTTTATATGCACATGCAGAACATTGTAGTGTACCTACTTTATGACATAAACTTTTTGCTTTTATGAAAACACAAACTTTGTAAATATACATTATAAATACTTTTCCCTGTATATCTCATTCATGACATAAGGTTTTTCTATTCTATATATCCATTTAACAATCTAATACACATGCATTGTGAACAATCACACTTTGCATTAGAACATGACACATTAACCATGTAACAAAGATTACCATCTTGTAAAAGTTCATTGATTTCTTAATCATGCTTCTTGTGATCTCACTCATGAATTAACTATCCATACGATGTATCCACACATATGCATGCATCACATTTGTTCCTGAGACATCACCCATACATAAAAAATCATACATAAAGCACACATTACATAGCATACATCTTCTTAGGTAACTCATGTATCATGACTTACCCTTTGTTTTATATCCACCATTTATCTATCTTTAGCTTACCAAAAAGAGCAACCATGTCTAGAGATTAAGTACTAATAAAAGTGCTACTATTTGAGATCCTTCTAGATAAGGAGAAAAAAATGATGGCTAATATGAGCAATGCTCTATCAAGTATATATACTCAGAAAGATAAATGTCAACCTTTTGCTACTAATAATACTAGGAAGGAAATGGTTAATGAAGAGAAAAACAACATTTCCAATGAAGAAATACCACTTGATAAGCTTAGTTATAATAGGATTCCACAACCTAAGCATGAAGAGAATGATCATATTAAAGAGCTGAATGAAAAACTAGAAGCCATGAGTCATTTAGTGACCAGGGGAAAAGGCATCAACCTAGAAGACATCAACTAGAAGCCTAATCACACCGTACCTTATAAGTTTAAAATGCCATATTTAAGTATGTTCGATGGTACCTCCGACCCTATAACACATCTAAAGAAGCATACAGTAGCCATAAGGTCTACTCATCTATCAAAAGTACAAATAGTAAGCTTGTTTAGCATGTCCCTAACTAGGTAAGCCCTAGATTGGTACCATAGGTTAGAAAAGAAGGTCAAAGTGAACTAGGAAGATTTGGCTCACACTGTGACACCCCCTACTGGATTCTCAAAGAAACCCAATAAACAGTGTAGTTCCTACCAAGTCAACCATCCTAACTTCTCCTACGGTCATTCGTTTAACTTTTACATAGGCTATACTAGTCCACATTATTTTACTCCAAAACTCAATCCTGGTTGTTTCTATAGTCTATATA
The DNA here is from genome assembly GCA_948208565.1 of Hura crepitans. Lineage (NCBI taxonomy): Eukaryota > Viridiplantae > Streptophyta > Magnoliopsida > Malpighiales > Euphorbiaceae > Hura > Hura crepitans. Next base: position 3,935 of record CANXYI011004714.1, read on the forward strand.
GGTTCATAATATTAGGTTCATACCCTTATAGAAGGATTTAGCAAATTTAGGTATTACTTCAAAATCTAGCAGCATAATGGCTGTCCGGGTCACTATCCCAAAATTTTCTTCTGCTTGTAAACACTTCTACATCATTTATTACATCTCTTGGACCCTTTTAGTCCCCCAAATATCATCCTATCAACATTATCTAACACACAGCAATCACAGGCCTTAGGCCATAATTAAGAAACACATAGAGCCTTAGGCTTATAATCATCAACACGAATCATATGTTTATAGAAGGAACTATTACATGATTAATTACAATACAATCTATTACATACAATCACATCCTGTCTCATTATACACAATACACTTGTTACCCACCTAAGTACATAGAGTGCAAAAACTATATAAATATACATTATCAACGTTCTCATACCTAAGCTTTAAACTCTCTGCAAGCTTCATGAGGTGACGTCTTTGTTCTTGGTACTTGCATACAAAAATAGGTATTTTGAGTATAAATAACTCAGTGGTGAATTCAATCATTACAAACATGTCCAGCAGTTATATCCATACAATCATATTCCTATTTATTGCTAGCTTTATTATACAGGTTCAACTTATAACATTCACATGCCAAATTATTGTTTTACCCATAAGATGCTTTTATCTGTAAAATCTATCTAAATAATCATTTCTAGTTATATAAGTTATGTTTGGGTCATTATTACTCATTTTATGCACAAATTATGCCATCCTAAATCTTTTTCCACAATTAGTGCTAAATTACTAAAATGCCTATGTATCATATTTTATAGTCATTTGCAAACTTTATTAATCTTATTTAATTATTTTAGTTGGCTCATCTTAGGAGACAAAATTCACACAGACCTAAAAAATTTACACCGTTTATTTTAAAATTCATATTTCAATCCCCTCTACATGCTCGTAAATTTTTGCATAAAAATTCCATTAATTGAACAATTTTCAGATAACCTTGATTCATGTGCCAACCTCGAAAATCATAAGAATTTGCAAATGAGCTCGAAATTGAAAAATTCTTTCACCGATGGACTTAATGGAATTTTTAAGCTTTAGGGTCTGCTATTTTTGGGTCCGTCCAAACACAATCTAGGTTGTTGTCGAGCCGTAAAATTTTTATTACTCAGAGGGGCAGCTTATAGTCCAAAATAAAATATTTATTTTGGGAAATTTTTAAAATTTTGCCTTTTTCATTAAATTAAATCCCCTCAAAGTTTTATAACTACTACCACTACCATGATTTATGTAGAAGTGAACCAGCACCCTAAGCACACTTCCCGAATTTAATGGCACTATTCATAGAGCCTTAGAACATGACCTTTACATTTCTTCCCCTCTTAAGAAAATTTCATCCTCAAAATTACTTAGAACAAATAGATGACTATATTGGGCTTTCATTTGCTCTTCTGGCTCCTAAGTAGCTTCTTCTATATTATGGAATCTCCATAGCACCTTGACCAGTGGTATGGACTTATTCCTCAATGGCTTCATTTCACGAGCTGAAATCTGCACTGGTTCCTCTTGATAACTCAAATCTAGCTATATCTCAATCTCTCTCATTGAAATCAGATGTAATGGATCCAATCGATACCTCTTGAGCATAGAAACATGGAAAAGATCATGTATCTACAGTAGCTTAGGTGGTAATGCCAGCCTGTATGCTAGAGGTTTGACCCTTTTTGTTATCTCATAGGGTCTTATGAATCTGAGACTTAATTTTCCCTTTTTCCCAACCTTTTTCCATGGAGAAACCTTTAGGAACACTTTTTCCCCAGTTGTATACTCAATATCTATTCACTTTAGGTCAGTATATGATTCTATCTGTCCATAGCTACCATCAACTTGTCCCTAATTAACTTTGTTTTTTCTTCAGCATCTCTGATTAAATCTACACTAGAGATCTTTCTCTCTCCCACTTCACTGCAACACAAGAGAGTCTTACATCATCTAACATACAATGCCTTATATGGGGTATCCCCAAGCTAGACTGGTAATTGTTATTATAGGTAAACTCTGCCAAGGATAAGTATTGATCCTAGTTACCCTTCAACTCAATAGCATATCCTTGTAGCATATCTTCAAGTATTTGTATAACCCTCCCTAACTATCCATCATTCTAATGATGAAAAGTTATGCTATAGGCCAATCTAGTGCCTAAGGCTTACTGTAGCTTCTTCCAAAATCTGGAAGTAAAGTGAGGATCCCTATCAAAAATAATAGTCACTGGCATACCATGTAATCTGATTATCTTATCCACCTTTAATCTAGCTAACCTCACCAAAGAATAATCCATTTTGATTAGGATAAAATAAGCTGTCTTTGTCAATCTATCAATAATAAACCATGCAACATCACACTTACCTCTAATTAAGGGTAAACCTATCATAAAGTCTATGGTTACCATTTCCCATTTTGACTCTAGTATTATTGTAGGATGCAACAATCCAACAGAAACCTGATCCTCAGCTTTCACTTGTTAACATGTTAAACACTCAGCAACATACTCTACCACCTCTCTTTTCATACCAGGCCATTAATAATGGGATTTTAGGTCTAAATACATCTTCATGCTCCTAGTATGCATAAAATAACGGGCCTCATATGCCTTTTTGAGTATTTGCAACCTTAGATTATCTTTATTAGGTACACATAACCTATTCTAATAAAATAGATACCCATCCTAAATCAACTCAAACACTATAGCCTTCCCCTCTTTAGATTTGCCTACCATCTAAACCAGTTGGTGATATTTGCCTACCATCTAAACCAGCTAGTTATCTTTCATCTAACTTTCTTTAATATAATGTCGAAAGTTTGGCTTAACCTACAACTCAGCCAACATAACATTTTTTGAAGTGTATTGCAACTTAATATTCAAAGCTTTCAAAGCTACCATAAATTTTCTGCTTAGAGCATCTGCCACCACAATAGCTTTCCTTAGGTGGTAATCAATCAGGCAATCATAATCCTCAATCAGCTCCAACCATCTTTTCTATCTCAAGTTTAGCTCATTCTAAGTAAAGAGATATTTTAAGCTCTTATGATTTATATATATGTAGCATTTCTCCCCATATAGATAATGCCTCCATATTTTCAAAGCAAATACGATGGCAGCTAGCTCCAAATCATGGGTAGGGTAATTCCTCTCACATGGCTTCAACTGTCTTGATGCATAATCTACTACCTTTCCCTCTTGCATTAATGCACATCCTAAGTAATTCAGTGAAGCATCACTGTACATAGTAAATTACTTACCCTGTTCATGTTGGATTAGGATAGAAGGCTCTATCAGCATCTTCTATAGTTGCTCAAAACTGGCTTTACACTTATCATCCCACTCAAATCTCACATTCTTCCTAATGAGTCTAGTCAAAGCAATTGCAATGATGGAAAACCCTTTTACAAATCTTCTGTAATATCCAGCTAAACCTAAAATACTTCTCACCTCTATTACATTCCTAGGTGGTTCCCATTCTAACACTACCTTTACTTTTCTAGGATTAACTCTGATTCCCTCTACTAAAACTAAGTGGCCTAAAAAAGTAGCTTCCTTTAGCCAAAACTCACACTTATTGAGCTTGGCATACAACTGCCTCTTTCTTAGGGTCTGTCTCATAACCTTGAAATGTTGTTCATTCTCTTCATCACTTCTAGAGTACAACAGGATATCATCTATGAATATTACCTTGAATTGATCTAGATAAGGCTAAAAGACTCTATTCATGAGATCTATGAAAGCTGCTGGGGCATTGATGAGCCCAAATGGCATCACCAAAAAATAATAATGGCCATACCTAATTTTAAAGGCATTTTTTAGAATATCAGCTTCCTTAATCCTTAGTTAATGATATCTAGATCTCATATCAATTTTAGAAAAGACACCTACCCCTCTCAACTAATCAAAAAGGTCATTTGTCCTATGCAATGGATATTTATTCTTTACAAATATTCTGTTTAGCTGCCTATAATCAATGTATAATCTGAGTGAACCATCTTTCTTCTTTATAAACAACATAAGTGCTCCCTACGAAGATTCACTAGGTTTGATAAAACCCCTATCTAATAAATCCTACAACTGTACCTTCAATTCTTTTAACTTAGCAAGTGCCATTCCATAAGGAGCAATATAAATTAAAGCAGTACCAGGGTATACCTCAATTTCAAAGTCTAATTCCCTTTAAGGTGGTAAGCCTGGTAGCTCATCAGGGAATACATCAAGAAACTCAGAAACAATTGGAATATGGCACAAATTAGAATTAAAAGTATTTAGGTTGATAGCATAGGCCAAATATGCCTCATAACCCTTTCAAAGAAGTTTCTATGCTTTAACAGCTTAGATAAGATTATTCAAAAGACCTCTCCCACCATCCACTGTGATTGTCTGCCCCTCTGCATCATGGCTTACTGCTTAGTTAACTAATCCATCCCTAGGATCACATTAAACTCATTGAAAGGCAAATCAATTAAATCAGCAGAAAATCCATACCCTCGAATCATCATATGACATATCCTATACACCTTGTTCACAACCACACACTACCCTATAGGATTACTAGCTCAGATGTCTACATCAACATGTTTAAGCTCTAACTGTCTATTCAGTGCTTGTGCAGAGCATAAATAGGAATTTGTAAAACCAAGGTCTATTAAAGCTAAAATTGGAATATCAAATAAGTAAAAAGTACCAGTTATAACATCAGGTGCTACAGCCTCTTCTCTAACTCTGACAGCATACTGCCTGGCTAGAGAACAAGCCTTTATCTTGGTGCCCTAGCTAGCACTACGCTATTCTCCTCTAGTTTGCATTTGACCTCTGTTTTGAGGTTCCACATTAGATGCCTATGTATGAACACCCTCTACCTACGTCTGAGGACATTCTTTTCTATAATGATCTCTAGTACCACACTAAAAATAGTCCCCTTATCTGCCTTATCTACATTTCCCCTAGTGCCTTTCTAATAAGTGGCACACATGGGAGGTCCATTTTTGTTACCCCCTATATTAGGAGTACTATCAACCTGAGGAGGCAATTGAGGTCCACCAGTGGATGCTTGTCTTGACCTATTAGTTAGTGCTTGTCTCTGCTCGTGTACCCTATTTAATGCTAGGAACTATGCTGAGACTGTGCCTATGACTGACCTACTCTCCTCTTCTTACCATCTTTTAACACTGCATAAGATTGTCCCACTGTAAAATTCCTCTTTCTCTATAAGAGGTCCCTATTTTCTTGTAAGAGGTCCCTCTTTTCTTGTACCATTTCTTCCATGTCATATACATCTAACACTAGTATTGCAAAATCTCTCTCTTTAAGATTGGCTATTTGTATTCATAGCTCCATATTAAATGCTGCCAAGAATCTTTTGCATTTCTCCTCTTTATTATGAATAAATTCCTCAGCATACTTCAAGAGTTTGGTAAAGCCCTTTTCATATCCTGACACTGCTCTCCTTCCTTACTTCAAATATAGGAATTCTTGTCTCTTTTTATCCTTGTAGAAGTTAGGTATGTATCTTTTTTTAAACTCTATGAGGAAAAATTCCCAAGTCAACTCTACTGGTGTTTTTCTTCTCTTAATAGTGTTCTACTAATTATAGGCTTTTTCTTACAGAAGATAAGTGGCACACAGCAAATTCTCTACCTCAGTATAATTTAGTTGCTCTAAAACACTTAATGTCCTGTCCAGTCAGTATTTAGCTATGGTAGCATCATCTTCCCTCCTCCCTAAAAAGTCAACAACTCCTATAATTCTTAACCTCTGTAAAGGAGTCTTCTATGGAGGAACTGGTGGTAAAGGTGGTACTAGAGTTGGAAGAGGTGGAGGCGGAAGAATAATAATAGTAGAGGTATGTCTGAGCAAGTTTACTATCTGCTATAGTAAAGTAGGTTATGCTTCTGCCTACTGTTGACTAGGCACTAGTGGCTCTACCTGTTATGCTACATCATAGGGTTTAGGTATTGATGCATTACATGCCCTCTGTATTGTAGTTGGTGTAAAAGTAGCCACCTCTTCAGCCCCTCCTTCAGGTGCCTGCCATATGCTTACTACAAAAAGAGCAACTTATCAACCTTAAATAGCATAATATTTTAGAGGAATTTAAGACTTAGAAATTTGCACTCATGTAATTACCCTAGGAACATTAACCTATGCTCTGATACCACAAAATGTGACACCCCACATTAGATTCCCGAAGAAACCCAATAAACGGTGCACTTCCCGCCAAGTTACCTATCCTATCTTCTCCTACTATCATTCGTTTAACTTTTACCTGGGCTATACAAATCCACATTATCTACCTCCAAAACACAGTCTTGTTTTTTTATAGTCCACATAAGTTCATAATATTAGGTTCGCCCCCTTATAGAAGGATTTAGCAAATTTAGGTATTACTTTAAAATTCGACAGCATAACGGCTGTCGGGGTCACTATCCCAAAATTTTCTTTTACTTGTAAACACTTCTATATCATTTATTACATCTTGTGGACCCTTCTGGTCCACCAAATATAATCATATCAACATCATCTAACACACAACAATCTCAAGCCTTAAGCCATAATCAAGAAACACATAGAGCCTCAAGCTCATAATCATCAACACAAATCATATGTATATAAAAGGAACCATCACATGAGTAATTACAATACAGTCCGTTACATACAATCACATCCTCTCTCATTATACACATTACACCTGTTATCCCACCTAAGTATATAAAGTGCAAAAACTATACAAATGTACATTATCAACCTTGTAACACTTGACCTTTGAACTCCCTGCATGTTTCACAAAGCGACGTCCTTGTTATTGGTGCCTATACATCGAAATAGGTATGCTGAGTATAAAATACTCAATGCTAAATTCAATCATTAAAAACATGTTCAATAGTTATATCTAGAAATTTATATTCTTATTTATTGCAAGTTTCATTATCTAGGTTCAACTTATAACATTCACATGATGAATTACCATTTTACCCATAGGATGTTTCTATCTGTAAAATCTATCTAAATAATCATTTCCAGTCATATAAGTTATGTTTGGGTCATTATTAATCATTTTATGCACAAATTATGCCATCTTAAATCTTTTTCCACAATCGGTGTAAAATTACTAAAATACCCCTCTATCATATTTTGTAGTCATTTGTAAACTTTATTAATTTTTTTTAATTATTTTAGCTAGCCTATCTTAGTAAAAAACCCTAACAAACACTAGATCTAGAGGGAAAAATAAATTAGTATAGTGGCCCCCATTTTGGACCTACGTTGCTGCACCAGCTGGATTACATTCTAGCACCCAAGGTGCGACTACTAAGAAGTTATCTACCCAGCAGACTAGTCTATCCAATAGACTAGTGTAGTAGGCTTTAAAGACCTATACTGCTGCACCAACATAATGTAAATGACCAGTGATAGCATGGTGTGTCTGCCCAACAAACTGGTCTATCCAAAAAACTAGTGTAGTGGCCCTCAAGGACCAAAATTGATGCACCAACAATATCAATTCTAGTATTAAGTGGCAAGGATAGGAAATTGTCTATAAATAGGGTAGTACAGTGGCCCCAATGGGGACCTACAACGTTGTATTAGCCCTATCCAAAAAGTAGATAGTGCAACAGCTGCTAAGGATACTTAAGTTAATCAATCGACGCATCTAGTAGGTGTCTATATAGTGGGCCATTAGCCTCAAACTGTGTCCATTTCTTTACTAATTAACCCTTTTTAATATTATAAACCCAAAAATAGGCAATTACAATTTTTGCAGCACAGTTGAAAATTAGCCCGATCTAGTATGGCCATAAATATGCTATACCGAGTGAATTATTAGGAAATATAATCAAGGGTTCAAGTGCCAAGAATTATGATATATTATGCTAAATTTAATTCCATAAATATTTTACAATTCTAGGCTAATTACTATTCAAGGGATTTATTGGTTCCGGTAATGGTCACCTAGGACAGTTACAAGTTATTATAGCTAAGGTTCTACATGGCTTTCTAGGTTCATTTTACCTCCTTTCTCAGTGTTGTTTTCACTAATCCTATTTATGCATTCATAAACCAAAGCAAACCACAATATAGGCCATAAACAAGGCCAACAATCTACGCATTCATACCATTCCGAAAAGTCACTTCATACTAGCCATTATTAGCAACAAATCAAGATACATAAATCATTTTTAAATAATAGCCCTTAAAGGCAATTTCAAGTCAATTTCCATATTTAATTTCAAGTCAATTTTTAAGATCATTACTCATGACATTCCTTGACTATGTTACATGCCATTTAAGTTATACATTAACTAAGTTTATACCAATACAATATATTTTATTACATGTACATTAACTCACATTATTTATTTACACTAGGCCTGCCTACATACCATAATCATAACCCTTTCCATGGAAATCATACCTCTCAGCCACAAAAGAATTCATTGCTAATTCATGTATTTTTTAACATCACTTATCTTACATACATCATCCACTTTACCATGCTAGCATATACACATACATATATACTTCACACCATACATGTCATGCCATCATATAAGCCATATATATCTCAGCCAACATCATACACACATGCACATGGTTTATATAAATTAATTATGCATCATAGGTCTATGGCACATACATTAGCAACCATAAGGCAACCTCTTGGCCACTCACATATTTCATGCCAACCATGTATAATTCCATTAATTCACAAAGGAATGCCATTATGTATCTATGCTAAAGCCATCAATTATACCTTAAACACTATAGGAACACTTTACTACTTCCCTATCTCTTGACCAATAAGAAAATTAACATGTATATTACTTTTTTTTATTAATGAATCATGCAATTTACACTCCTTCATGCCATACACTATAATCTTTCAAAGACAACGCTTATCCAAGCTAACTCATACATTTAAACCATTCCTAGCATAAGGAGAAACTATTGAAATTTTGAGGGCATGAGGAGAATGGTTAAATTCACTTACTTGCAAGGAAATACACCTGAAATCTTCAACTCTATAAGCTCTCTAGCCTTCCATAGTTGTCCTTTCACCCTTCTTTAAGCCTTTTTTCTTCCTCAATCCACTCAAACATGATTCACACACTCACTCTTAGTCATTAGGCATTACAAAGATCTATATCCAACTAAGAATTGCCATAAAAACCAAAGGAAAAGCAAAGAAACTCACCTTTTGGTACCCCTATTGGACTTTCTTTGACTAGTAATCTTTGATGATTTTTATTTAATTCCTGAAGAATCCTTTTTTAGTTGCTTATTCTTCTCTCAGGTTCGTAACACACTAAATTAAATTTTAGAAACCAGAAATTGCAGAATTGGCTAGAGGAAAAGAAAGAAAATAGCTCGTAAAGGTGAGATTGGCATTATTTCTAGTAGACAAAGGGAGGATCTTTTTCTTTATTTAGTGGAATTTTCTACTTTTCAATTACTTTGGCCACTTGTCATGGGCCTTTAGGCCAGCTGGCAATATGTGGTTAGGTCTTACAGCCCCTAACCCATCTCGGCATATCTCAATTTTTTGGGAAATTTTGAAAATTCACCAAAATTCACACAGACCTCAAAAAATTACATTATTTATTTTGAAATTCATATTTTAATCCCCTCTACATGCTCATAAAATTTAACGCCTAATTTCCATCGATGGAGTAATTTTCAAAATGCCTCGATTTGCACATCAACCTAAAAAATTAAGAGGATTTGCAAATGAACATGAAATTCAAAAATTCTTTCACCGATGGACTCTATTGAATTTTTGAGCTTCAAGGTCTACTATTTTCTGGTCCGTCCGGGCACATCTCAGGTCATTCTCGACCTATTAAATTTTTATTGCTCAAAGGGTAGCTTATAGTCCTAAATGAATTATTGGTTCTAATAAATTTTTAAATTCTACTTCTTTTCATTAAATTAAAGCCCCTCGAAGTTTCATGACTAGTGCCACTACCTCAGTTTTATGTGCAAGTGACTTGGCACCTCGGGCTCACTTCTTAGACCCAGTGGCACTTTTCATGAACCCTCGGAACATGGGCATTATGCCCACATTCAATAAGCAATACTTAAATAATTCTACCATTAAGGTAACTCTCAAAGACTTAGAATTGGTATGCCAAAAGACCAATAAATCCTTTTCAAAATAATTAGAACAATGGAGGGCCAAGGTATTTAAAATGAAAAGCAAGCCTAATGACACTAACAAATTAAGATGTTAATCAATAATGCTAATAGCCATATGAATGCTAGGCTCTCTACTAAAGGCATTACCATATGGAAAAGGCTTAAGGACATAGTTGTCGATATGGAACAAGCACTTTAAAATAAATGATTCAAAAAGAATAGGGAACCTGCCTGCCAAAATAATAAGTTGAGCCAATTTTCTAATGTCGACATAGTTAGAACTCACCATTTATCTAAATAGGGTAGAACTCTGTCTTAATGTTTTAACAAGCTCACAAAAGAAGAAAAACTATAGCTATTAACACTAAAGCTGTGGATAGATCCTTCTCTACCTTATTTCGATCTAATCTATATTGTACTTATCATTAAGTGGCATGCCATCTCATAGCCAAGTGGACCACTCTTTGTCATACCATTCGAGATCTCGTTGAGACTAAGCAGATACCTAATTCAAAAGCTAGAACCTCTTGAAATTAAATCATATTTTTCTTTTCTTTTTAGTTTAGATTTAAGCTTTTATAGTTTTTTCAAACACTATTCCTTTAATAAAATAAAATAATAGATACATAGAAATAGGAAAATTTGAGTCTAAGTTTTTGCAAAGTAGGTAAAGTTCAGTTCAAACTCTCTCTTAAAAGATAGATCAATGCTTAAAGGGCATCACTAGGAATCATACACGACATTAAGAATTTCTACAAGTCATGCATAACATCGCCTTCGTAGAAGTCATCAATAATGCACTATAAATAGGCTCTCATTCATACATCTACTAAACATATGTTTTACAAGTGAAACCATGACACCCCTTATCTAATCCTGTTGCTAGAAAAGAATAAGGAATATGCAGACAAACATGTTACCAAACTTACTTAACTCATATCTCGTTAAATAAAAATACAAATAAATTAAAACCTTATTAAATACATGTTTGCTATAAAATTTAAGTCTTGAAATTGAATTCTTAATAATTAAAAATTCATTTTAATATGTTACATTCATTTTGAGAATCCCTATGTCGAAAATCTAGTAACATAACAACTGTACCAGGACACTAGCCCAACATGAATAGTAACTTGCATATGAAACAACACTTCTATAATTCATCCATCATATTTTCAACACAAATTGGTCCTTCTGACCATCTACAACAACTCAATCATCTCAATATCACAATCATAGAAAAATATTTTCATTTAAATATTAAAATGTAGCTTTAATCCTATTTCAAATAGTTACAAAATAATAATGTCCTAGATTAGGCCCTCTCCCTCTCATGTTATATAAAAGTGCCATTAAACTATTTATATCACAATAATAATATGTACAAATCAGTAAAATACATAAAAAGTATATAGCTTTTGATCTGCAACTTTTACAAGGCATTTAATCTAATCTGGTTCTTTAACCTACGCATCGCAAATAAAATGATGTGATAAGCAAATTTGCTTAGTGGTGTAATTAAGGAAACTTAAGCGCTCATGCAATCATAAGCCTACATATGAAATGGCAATTTAAACACACACACACACACA
>CANXYI011004820.1:0-11381 GCA_948208565.1 Hura crepitans
CTATCAGGTAGCTTATTCCATGCCAAGGTGTCTCTAGAGCACTTTCACTAAAGGCACTATCTTATTCCTCAGCTTTTTAACTTCTCATAACAAAATCTTAATCTATTCCTCCTTATAAGACAAATTAGGTTGTATCTCTACTTCCCCTACTGATAAAACATGTGAGGGATTTAATTTGCACCTTTGAAGCATAGACATGTGAAAGACATTGTATATTTGTTAAAGCTTAAGAAGCAAAGCTAGCCTATAGGCTACTAGCCTCATATGTTCTTCCACTTTGTATGGACCAATAAGCCTTAAACTTAACTTACCCTTTTTGCCAAACCGCGGCACCTTCTTCCAAGGTGACACCTTAAGAAACATATTGTCTCCCACTTCATACTAAACATCTCTTCTTTTTAGATCAACATATGATTTCTTTCTATCTAAAGCTGCCTCAATCTATCCGTGATGATCTTCACCTTTTCTTTAGAATCTTTGGTCAAATCTAGCCCCATAAGCTTAGTCTCACTTAGCTTATTCTAGCACAAAGAAGTTAGGCACTTTCTTCCACATAAGGCCTCATAAAGAGCTATTCCTAAACTTGCTTAATGACTGTGTTATAAGTAAACTCAGATAAGGAAAGGTATCAATCCCAGCTTCTTTTGAATTCAATAGCATAGCTCTTTAATAAATCCTAAAGCACCTATTAAGCATGTTTTAACATGAACATCACACAAAACTTAACATCATAAATCACTCAAATATCAAATATTTACCTAAATGACTCTTTTTGATTAACCATCAGACTGAGGATAAAATGTAGTACTGAAACTTCATCAAGTTCCCAAGGCATTGTAAAGCTTCTTGTAAAACCTTAACATAAATCTTGAGTCTCAATTTGATATAATAGAAGTAGGCACTCTATGCAATTTGACAATTTCATTAATATATAACTCTACTAGCTTTTATAAGGAGTAGTCCATCTTGATTGGTATGAAATGTGCAATCTTGGTCAAATGATCTACCACAACCCAATCTAAAAAACATATATTTCTTGTCATAGATAAACTAACTACAAAGTCTATAGTGACCTTATCCCATTTCCACTTAAGAATTGTTATACGATTAGGCAATCCAGAGGGAACCTAATGCCCATCTTTTACATGTCAACAAGTAAGGCACTTGGTCACAGACTCTAATAGATCTCTTTTCATGCTTGGCCACCAAAAAAAAGGCTTCAAATCTTGATACATCTTAGTGCTACTAAGATGCATAGCATAAGGAGCATTATAAGCTTTTTGTAAAATTTACTTTCTCATATCTCCCACATTTGGAACATATATCTTGTCGTGATGGTATAAACAACTATCACTCTTAATCTTGTACTTAATAGGCTTCCCTTCTTAAATCAAACTCATAAAACTCATGATTCTATGATCATCTTTCTATGATTCCTTCACTTGCTACAACAAACAAGGCTTTACTTGCAACTCAACCAAAAGAGCACCATCATCTAACATATTAAACCTAGCATTCATAGCCCTTATGGCTGACATGAACTTCCTGCTCAAAGCATCAGCTACTACACTAGCCTTTGAAGGATGATAATCAATAAGGCAATCATAATCCTTGATCAATTCTAACCATCATCTTTGTCTCAAGTTTAGCTCTTTTATGCAAGAAGATTCTTTAAGCTTTTGTTATCTATATAAACATAACACTTCTCTTTATAGAGATAGTGTCTCTAAATCTTTAAGGTAAAAATAATCATTTTAAGCTTTAAAATGATGAGTAAAGTTGTTTTTCTCATGAGGCTTCAGTTGCCTTGAAGGATATGTAACAACCTTACCCTTCTACATCAGATCACACAACAAACCATTATAGTATACATCATTATAGATAGTGAAATCCTTCCCAAATACTAGTTGTGTAAGGATTAAAGCTTCTATCAACATAACATTCAACTTGTTGAAACTCTTTGACATCTATCATCTTAGACAAACTTAACATCTTTCCTTAATAAGTGAGTCATAGATACTACAATCAAAGAAAACCTCTTGACAAATCATATGTAGTAACCCACCAAACCTAGGAAACTTCTTATCTCTATTGTGCTCCTAGGTGGCTTCCACTCCATAATAGCTTTAATCTTGCTAAGATCAACTCAAATACCTATTGTAGAAGCAATATGTCCTAAGAAAGACACCTCACTTAACGAAAACTCACATTTGCTGAGTTTGGCATAAAACTTCTCTTCCTTTAACATTTATAAAACTAGCCTCAAATGTTGTTTATGCTCTTCTTTACTCTTCAAGTAAACTAGGATATTATTAATGAAGGCCATAACAAACTGATTAAGGTAAGGTTAAAATATTCAATTCATTAAGTCCATAAAAGCCATTGGAGCATTAGTTAGCTCAAATGGCATTACTAAGAACTCATAATGGCCATAACGTGTTTTAAAAAGCAGTTTTAGCCACATTTGACTCCTTAACCCTTAACTAGTAATATTCAGATCTTAGATCATTCTTGGAAAACACCCTAACTCCTCTAAGCTAATCAAACAAATCATCAATCCTAGGTAGAGGATACTTATTCTTGATGCTCACTTTATTAAGCTATCAGTAATCCACATATAATTGAAGAGAACCATCTTTCTTCATAATAAATAAAACCAATGCTCCTCATGGTGATGCATTCATCCTTATAAAACCTTTGTCAAGTAACTCTTGCAATTGAATCTTTAACTCTTTTAACTCTACAAGAGCCATCCTATATAGAGATATAGATACTAGTGCAGTGCTAGAAAAAGCCTCTAGAGCAAAATTGAGTTCCTCTTTTGGAGGTAATCCAGCAAATTTTTAGGAAAACATCCACAAACTCTAATACCACAAGTATAAAACTAATATTTGGTTCTCTCTTCTAGTATCATACATATATGCCAAGAAAGCCAAGCAACCTTTTCTTAACATCTTTCTAGCTATAATAGATAATATAACATTGCACAAAAAGTATGTCCCCTCACCTATAGCTTTAATCTTTGCAGTATCATTAGCCTTAATAGATATCCTCTTCTGCTTGTAGTATATAGTCACTTGATACTTGGATAACCAATTCATGTATAAGATCATGTCAAAATCATTGAAAGGTAGCTTAATAAGATCTGCTAAAAACTCATGCCCTTGAATTGTTAAGGGACACCCTTTGTACACCTTGTTTACTATAACATGATGACCTATAGGGTTGCTAACCATAATCTCTATGTCAAGAAGTTCTAATGATAATGCCTAGTTTTGTGCCCATGCAATGCATATATAAGAGTGTGTAAACCTAAATCTATCAATGCTAAAGTAAGAGAGTCAAAGAGAAGAAAGGTACCCACTATCACTTTAGGCAAATCCCCCTCTTCTTTGGCTCAAATGGCATATTGCCTAGTAGGAACTTTATGCTCTACTTGGCTCTTTGATCTAGCCCTCTAAGTACCTTCTATCTCGACTCCTCTATCACCTTGGTCCTCTCTCTAACTTCTAGTAGAAATAGATGCAAATCCTTGCCTAGCATTAAATATCTTCAGATAATCCTTATAGTAGT
The DNA here is from genome assembly GCA_948208565.1 of Hura crepitans. Classification (NCBI taxonomy): domain Eukaryota; kingdom Viridiplantae; phylum Streptophyta; class Magnoliopsida; order Malpighiales; family Euphorbiaceae; genus Hura; species Hura crepitans. The sequence goes on from CANXYI011004820.1 coordinate 3,574, forward strand.
GATCTGATGAACTGCTCTCAAAATAAACTCTTGGCTTAGATTTTTAATGCTTTTCTCAATATCTTTTATAACATGTCTAACATAGTGGTACTTGACTATTCTTATCTATAAGTGAAAGAGTATTAGCAACTTGAGATTGTGGGCTAATCTTATTCTTATTTTCTTGGCCTACTTTTTGTGACTTGCCTTATTTCGAAGGTTGCTGCTATGAAGAAGTTTGACTTCCTTTATGTTTCTTCTCTAAAAATTGAGTTGCACTAGCTGATTCCTGGCCATGAGATCTCTTCTTCTGATAAAACTCGTGTGTCTCCTTTTAAACCTCTTCTACAACATGGCAAGTTGCTACTACTATAAAAAAAAGTCTCTAATCTTCATAGGAGCTATATACATCTTGATCTCTGTATTTAGCCCCTTTTCAAATTGCTTGCATTTGTTAGGTTTTGTCTGTATCATATCCTTGGCATATTTGTTCAATATAGCAAAGTGCTTCTCATACTCTGGTATAAACCTCTAACCTTACTTAAGATCCACAGACTCTTGCCTTCTAGTGTCTAAGTAGTGCTCAGTAATATACTTCTTCTAAAACTCTTCCAAGAAGAAGTGTCATGTCACATCTGCTTTATTCTTATGCTCTATCAAGGCATCCCACCACTTAAAAGCTTTCTCTTATTAGAAGAGAGATTACATAGATGACTTTCTCCTCAAGAGCACACTTTAGTTGTTACTTGATCTAGATAGTCATGTCCAACCAATATTCTACTGCACTGGCATTTGCCACTCTTCTACCCTTAAACTCTTTAGCCTTTATGTTCTTTATCCTCTTAAGATATATCTTTTAGAGAGCTTGAGGTAAAGGTGGTGGGTGCTAGACTGGTAAAGGTAGTGGCTATACTACCACTGTGGCCTATCTTAACAATTGTAGCATCTCCTATAAAAAGACTAGCAGCACTTGTGCTGCTAAAGATGCTTGCCTCGCATCACTCCATGAAATAGACTTGGCCTTAGTGGCCCTTTGACTGACTGTCATTAGAGCATGACTCTCGACCTCTTCTTCATTGTATGGCATATTTAAACTTATCTTCAATTTATAGGATAAAGAATAGATTATAAGCCTTGATATCATACTATTATGTGATGCACATTTTTAATACCTAAAACACTTATATATACCTTTAAATACTAAGGAATGCCTAAATTGAGGCTCTAATAACACTAAATTTGAGACCTTTTACCCAATCCGATCACTAGATCTAAATAAAGAGTGGCACACAAAATGTCATCCAAACTTACTTCTTTTAAAAACTATTATAAATTAAAAGCCTTTTTGAAGTCATTTGATTAAGTATTAAACCTTGAAATTTTTGTTTAAATAAAACTTTTCCTTTACATTTTAAAAACCATTTCGAGAATCCTCATGCCAAAAATATGGTAGCATAATGGATGTACTAGGACACTATCCCAAAATGAATAGCAATCCTGCATAAGAAAAAGAACTTTTATACTTGGCAAAACTCAATTCCCAACTTTGTGATCCTCTTATCACTCTAAATTATCCAATAACTCAAAACACATTTTATGTAATAAGAAGAGATATCATACAAGCATTAAAAAGAAATTTAGTCTTGTTTAAAAGTTACGAAACAATTTACCCAAACACATCAAACCTAAATGTTAGAACATTAAACCCGAAGGTCAGTACGCATCAGTCTTGAAGGTCAGAACTTAACATAAGTCCTCTAGGTCACAACATTAAAATCTAAAGATTTACGCATCACAACCTTAAGGTTATATATGTACAGAAGTACCCTAGCAGCTATTATTACCTTTAGTTAATTGATCAACCTATCCAACTAGGTTGTTTACTCATATAGGTTACTGACCATATTAAATTTTTAATTTCACCTTACTTACATGACTTAAAGTAAATTTTAGCATTATATTTGGCCAACAGATGACCAAATAGGAAAAATGTATCATAAGACATGCATACATCTAACATGTCCATATTACATAATGTGCACACATGCATTTTTCATTTATATAATCATGTCACAAACCTTTATAATATTACACAATAACATACCCATAATATCATGTTCCATGACTAATATTATAGCATTTCATGCCCTATCCATTTGGCCATGCTAGCTTTTAAAATGCACATACACACGCCATTTGACATAATAAGGTAACAAGATCATGATTAAACTATAAGGTAAATGTGGTAGAAGGAAGCATATTAACATTAAACACATAATTATGTAGACATTTCTCCTTTAAGCACTCATTGTTTTCAAATGTAAGCATGAGTATAATGAACATCCATAAATACATATGTCAAAGGTATTTGACCACTCTAAGGTTTTAAACATAACCTATCATTATTTTTATCATTTATAAGGCATCATACATTTAAAATTTTATCATTTGACATATTATCACATTAACAACTTATCATATCTCATATTAAGCTTAATAAGCTTCAAGCACACCAAGACTTACTTACAAAAACCATTTATCCATACACCTTCATGCACACACCACTTTATCTTTGATCATCTCATATACAACAATCATTCTCACATTGATTACATATCATCATACATAAACATACATTCTCATAGACATACATAAATCATAAAATACACACACCCATACATTAGGGCTATTTAGCTACCATACCTTGTGCTTAACCTATATTGATTCAATCACTTTAAGATCATTTTTCTTAATCACATTGTCGCACAACATAATTCTATAGCAATTAATACCATTAAATGCTAATTATATATTTTATATACACAAGTGCATACACATATCATTAGGGTGCACACAAATTTTGTATAATTTATTTTGATTACACCTACTTCGTGTCCAAATACACCCAACAAGCTTAATCAAGCCTTCTCCTTGCCTTTGTCTTTCTATTTATCACTTTGCTTTATAAATATAAATAGGCTCATTATGAAAAAATTTGTATAAAATCATACAAATTTCAAAAACAAAAATCTGACTTTATATATGTGCTCCTAGGCACCTATAGACTTAGTAAAAATATCAAACTTTGGAAAAACTTACGCAATCAAAATTGAGTTACTATTTATCAAGATACCAAGCTATGAAAATCCTTTATTTTATCTTGAATCTTCTACTATGATCAAAGTCTAAAGGTCATAGAGGGTTAGATGTATGGATTAAATGGTGAATTAGAGGCTTAAATTGTTAAATAAGAAGAAAGGAAAAGAGAGTCTCCAAGCTTAAAGCCATCAGCCATGGAGGAAAGGAAAGAGGAGAAAAAGAAACACTATTCTAAGGTTGATCATGTTAATTAAATTTTGACCCTTATATAAGTGGCATAAAAAAATTTTTAACATCTCTTTCTCTCTCCTTTTTAATTAAATTCCCCACTTTTTCCCCTTAATTACTATCCCTTTAAGCCCTCAAAAATTATGTAATCCAAGTCTCATGAGCCTCTAAAAATTTGAGCTCGAAAACTAAGAAAAATCGATTTAAAGTTAACTTTTTAACTTTACCTGATTTAGGAAAAATACTTCTTGATATCCAAAAATTCTAATTTCAATGCCAATAGACTATTTGGAATACTTGAGTATTAGATTGTACCAATACCAAGTCAATTTGAGCAAAAATGAATTATTTTTATAGTTCAACCTACACTAGGTCTCTATTCCCAAACACTGTCATAAAAACTTAAATGTCTTTTTTAACCATGTAAATGACTTCATTTTTACTTTAAATTTCACCTAAAATTATATTATGATTAATACTTCCGTTAGGTAAGATTAGTGTCACTTGGGTCTTGGAAAATACTATTCACATCCCAAAAAGTACTATTCATAACCTTAGGATTTTTCAGGTATTAAGAATATAGAAAATCAAAAACCATTCCTATATATTATCAAAAAAAATGATGATATCCTACTATAATTATAGAGATGAAATTGTTGAATTATTAAGTACGGCACTAGACTTTAACTTGAGTTCAAATATGAACATATAAATCATATATAGATGTACACTTATTGGATTTCACTTGTGATTTCTATGGCAGGGGCTTTTTTTTTCTTGGACAAAATTTTTTACGCTTTTAAGCACTATTACTGCTAAATTTGCAACAATGTGCATTCTTTCACTCATAAATAATAGAATTTTCCCTTTTTGGTTATTTTATTTAATTTAGACATGTTTAATACAATGTTTAACCAATTCAAACTCCCATTCCTTTATCTTGTATAATGTGAAAAGTTTTTGATGCTACAATTAAGTTAAAAAGATAAGAAGAATTATAAGAAGCAAAGTCAACAACTACCTATTGGTTAGTATTTTTTTATCAATCTTTAATAGCTTATCATTATATAGTTTATGTTCTTTATATCCTTTCTTTTAAAATTTTTTATTTATCTTTTTCATACTTGAAAGTATAAACCTTTAATTAAGCTAATTAATAATTATCTTTTTTAAAAGGATAAAATTATTTGTTTTATTAATATAATTTGATAAGTGAGTACAAAATGAAGCCAAATGCCATGAACTTTAACGTCTTAGATGTTATTAAATACATATTATGTAGTTGTTAAAGTTTGATTGACCTATTTATGATTTAGAACTAATAATAACATGTCAATTTAAAAGTATTTAGGGATATAGAACATTTAGACTATCATTGGATATATGATAGACTGAATGGTTGAGGGGTTATTACATTTGCTTTAGAAATAATTTTGACACATTCATTCAATTTACATGTGTCCTCCCATACTATATGAGTGGTGAGAAAACTAGATGTCCTTGCAAGAACTATAAAAATATTAATTACACAAACATTAAGACTGTTAGGTTAAACCTATACCAATAAGGATTTCTAGAGAACTACTTCGTATGGCAAAAATAAGGGGAGAGACAAGAAAACTTATCCACAAGCACTTGTCATTATGGTAGGATATAAGACTTAAACAAATTCTTTAATGTGAATCCTTACTAACAAATGGTTTTAGATGCAGTTGGGTTCAAGTTTCACTCCAACATGGATAACCATTATCAAAATTGTATTTTTCCTAATTATGATATAGTGCCTATGATCTAAAGCTCTGTGAACAATGCCACAGGGTTTGGGAAGTGTGCCCAGGTTATCAGGTCACTTGCACGAGGATCAAGGTAGTAACATTGGTCATGAAACTTCGAGAGGCTTTAAGTTGATGAAAAAGTTAAAATTCAAAAATTTAGCATAACTAATAATTCATTCTAAGTAGTAAGGAATACATCTATGCAATACAAATTTTTTAGGCCAAGACTAACCCGAGATGTGCCCGGATGGACTCGAAAATATCGAACCCTGAAGCTCAAAAATTCCATTAAGTACATTAGTGAAAACTATCTTATTAATGGAATCTAGCCATGAAAATTTATGAGCAGATAAAGGGGATTAAAATAGGAATTTTAAAATAAACAGCATAATTTTTTGAGGTCCAAGTGATTTTTTTATGAATTTTTGAAGTTTACCAAAAAACTGAGATGGTTTGGGATTATCAGGACCACAGTTGACATGTCAAAGTGGGCTCTACTCATGCCAAGTGGGCATGCAAAGTTGCTAAGTGGCAAATGAGCCTTGACAAGTGGATTTCCACTTGGCCATGAATAAAAGCTTTCTCCTCTATTTCCTACTGCTGTTAATACCACAGAGGGAGGAGAAAAGCCATAACTTCTTCCTCCGATAGCCAAATTGTGTGATTCTAATTGCTAAAAATTCTTCTATGTGTTAGGCACCATAAGGAAAAAGAATTAGGTAAAAATAAGTTGTCATTTGGGAGATAAAATTCATACAAGTTGACTAGTTTAGAGCAGTTTAGAATAATGTCTTTGAGGTGAGTTTTAGGTGATTCTTCCCTTTTCCTTGGAATTTTTGGACACCATTTTATGCTAGGACATGCTTAAGACATGTATGATTATGTATATAAGGTATTGGTGGCCATTAGAGGGTAGCTAGAGCCAACGAAGGAAGGAGAAGCTACCACGTCAAGATGGGTAAATTGGGGTACTTGAAGGTTTGAAGGCTTTCTTTCACAAGTAAGTGGACTTCAAGCCTTTTCTTCATGTCTTAGGGTACCTAGGCTAGTGAATCTAGAATTAGGATGGCTGGAATAATGAATCTAAGGTTGATTTCTTTCTTGGTGATGTTGGTTAACTTGAGAATTTAGTGGAATTGAGAATGTTGTTTTAGTGGTTGCTTAATTAGCCACACATGGTTACTAAATTTAATGCCTATGGTTGTTTAAATAGGAAGTTTACTGCCTATAATGAATATTATAAAATTTTTTGCCATGCTAAGATATGAACTATGGAATTGAGAGTAGAAATCACCATGGATTGTGTATTTTTGCTTGTGGCTGTGAGTTATCATGAGGGATTCCTAGGAAGATTAGTTCGTAACTTAGCACTATTGGCTTGAAATGAGATGTTTATGAGTATATTTGTGTTCATGGCATGTATATATGATTGAATATTGTTATCATATAAAAAGGAATAGAATTTGAGTGCATTTTCTTTTAATTACCCGAGAGCTGAATCATGGCATGTTGGCATGAAACTTAAAGTTATTACGTGTTAGTTAAGTACATTACAATGGCTTGATTATTAGCATGAAATGACTATGGAATTAATTAAGTATATGACATATTGATATTATAATATACACTTTGAAAATGTGTCTTGAAATGGCTAAAAAGGATTAGACTAAAACATGTAGCTAAGGCTAGAAATAAGCACCTTAAAAGTGGCTTGAAGTGTGCAATGTAAATACACTATTGCTTATGCCTTAAGTGGCTAATTTGAGACCTTTGCATGTTTAGCTATTATGCCTAGTAGTTAGACTAGAAATTGGCCCACTTATAGTTGGCTTTGTGCCTAGAAATGTACTTAAAAGGATATTGAAAATTGAGTTAAATTTGGACTTAAAATAATCCTAGAAATTGACTTCAAAAGTGATCGAATTGACCTATAAATATCCAATCGACCTATACCTGAACCAAAAATGTCAATAGATAGAAAATATTAACTTTTTAAGTATTAATGCCATGATAAATCATAACATATGACACCTTGAACTTTGGTCATAGCATACTTAAATTTTCTTATGGAATTTTACCTGGTAGGGCCAAAATGCAACTATACCAGTCCGAAGAAAAAATAACGTATGAGATAAAATTTTCAACTGTCTATTTTTGAAACTTAAATATTATGAGAATATTTTTGGTCAATAAATGAACTTAACTTAGGGTTTTGCAGTTGCTAGTTGCCTGATATTCAGACAGTCATTTTATTGGTGACTGGAGAGGTCTACGGATTGATCTCTATTATGTCATCCAGTTATTGATGGTATTTATTAATGGCTAGAGAGGTTTACAAACTGATCTCCATTATGTCACCTAGTTATTGATAATGATTATTTATGGCTAGGGAGGCCCACGGGCTGACCTCTATTTTGTCACACAGCTATTATTTACTTATGTCTAGAGAGGCTACAACTGATCTCCATTATAACATGCATGCTGATGTAACGGCATAGGTCTAGAATGGGAACCTTTATATTAGTTTATTTTCCCTTTAGATCCAGCGTCTTTAAGTGTCGTCTTTTTAGTTGGGCTAGTGAATTAAATTATGTTAAAAGCAGAATAATTATGAAAGATAAAGTTCAAGCATAATTGAATGATTTTTCCTCAAAAATTGGTAAAATATGGTAAAAAGGGCATTTTAGTCATTTTTCACATATGTTGCAAATAAAGTGATTTTTGTAT
>CANXYI011004861.1:0-10609 GCA_948208565.1 Hura crepitans
GTTCAGGCAGTGCTAAGACATTGCACCTGAAGTCAGGCAGTGCTAGAACATTGCACCTAAGTGTTGGTTAGTTCAGGCAGTGGTAGGATGTTGCACCTAAAGTCAAGTAGTGCTAAGACATTACACCAGAAGGTTAGTTGGTTCTAGCACTGCTAGGGCATTACACTTGATATCGGCTAGTGCTTGGATGTTACTCCTGAGGGTTGGTTTGTTTAGGCAATGCTAGGATGTTACATCTTAAGTTCCGCAATGCTAGGACGTTGCACTCGAAGGTTAGTTTGTTCAAGCAGTGCTAGGATGTTGCATTTATAATCGGGTAGTGCTAGGATATTGCACCTAATGGTAGGTTAGTTTAGGCAGTGCTAGGACATTGCTCTCAAAGGTTGGTTGGTTCAGGCAGTGCTACGATGTTGCACCTGAAGTCAAACAATGCTAAGATGTTGTACTCGAGGGTAGGTTGGTTCAGGTAATGCTAAGACGTTGCACCTAAAGTCGAACAGTATTAAGGCATTACACCTAGAGATGATTTGATTCAACATTTGTGATATTGTATAGCAGATCTGGCTTGCCCCCTATGTAGAAAAGATGAAGTAAAACATGTTAGTTCATCAGCAGTCAATCACAACTTAGATGCATGTTGTGTGCGTGTGAGTGCATTTTTTTATGTTATGATTTTGAAAATCATGATTTTATATCTTTTTTTATCACTTTTTTTATTATTGTCCTTTTATCTCTCTTTTTATCATTTTATTTTATCTATCTCCTTATTTTGTTTTATGTCTCTTCTGTTTTTTCTCTTTTTTTTCATCATCATTTTTCATTGTCATTATTTAGTAGGTATTTTATTGTTCTATTGTTTTGTCCATGTCTTGCCAAAAAGTAATTGTCAATTTTATAAATGAGCACTTTTGAGTACAAACTATTGTGTCCTAAACTTACAAAAATAGACAAGTGATATAAAATAAAATAAAGCAAAAGTAAAATAAAGGTTAAAGGGTTGGAGGCTATCTCTAATCTCTTAACATTCAGAGCTCCTAACTATCATGGCATCTACAGTGTTCAAGGTGTAAGCACCCCCCTGCTTTCACTTTGCTACAGTCTTCGCATCCCCAACTACTAATGGCCTTCCTCTTCACTGCATACTTCCCACCAATACTAGCCTTTTTGGTTCTCTTGGTTATCTTTGACATCTCTGGGTGAGCAGCTAGTCCACTCAGTATCAAATGCCCAGATTTGAGTGATGGTGATCAAGCATCTGTATCACTCCATCTCATCATCAATAAGCCAACTGAATATGGCCACATGTTCTGGTATGGGTTGGCAGTGTGGATGGCTTTGTTTGTGTGGTGGCATGGTTACACATGTATGCTTATATGGTGCTTATGTGGAAAAATTGTCTAAATGTACAGAAATGGTAAAAATAAAAAAATACAGCTTTGTAGTGTTTGGAAAATAGGCAATTTTGCCTCGTCGAAATGGGCATTTTAGTCTTTGAAAACAACCATTTTTGGCAAAGAAAATGGCTATTTTCTCAATCGAAAATGGCCGTTTTGGGCTGAACCCAAAACACCTATATTCCAGCTCAAAATAGTCATTTTCCACTAGAAAAGGCCTGTTTTCTAGCTAAAAATGCCTATTTTGCCCATAGTGTTCGTTTTTTTCACTCTTAAAAGCTATAAATACCCTAATGCATGCATAGATCCTTATGCCACTTAAGTTTTTCTTCATCTTTGCAAGAATAAGTGACAAATTCCTCAAGAAGCTTCATAAAATTATTGATCTCCGTTTTACATAGGCAGTCCCCACCTTGGCTCTTTTCAGTGGGCTAAAGTTCCTTCAAAGAGTACATCTTGATTAGACTTTTCTCAAGGTAGCGACCCAATTTTGAGACCTATAATTCCATGTCTTTCATTTTTCTCGCCAAGAGTTGTGCCCCCTTGTTTGAGGAATTTACTGCAATTTTGGGCATATTTTATTCTTCTGACACTCTACATTGTCGTTTGACCTGTATTCCTCGCTACCCATATGAGACTATTGATGTATTTGGCCTATTACCATTATTAGTTGCTAGATGGGTCCCACAGAGAGGCCAATCTCTTTAAATGCATTACTGGATGATGCTGACAATTACACAGACATTGTATCCCTCTGAGCAGGCACATACTTATTCACATTCTTCTCTAAATATCTAACAGTTTCAGCTAAGGATCACTTTAGAGACTATTAGCTATTTAGTGTGATTAATGACTTGAAGAAAGGACTAAATCCTTTTCCTTTAATCTTGGCTTAAACAATTCTTGGTTTACATGCTATGCAGTCTGGAGAAGTTGAATTCTTTTATGGGAACCCACTTCTACTTTAGGTTTTTTTTTAGAATAGACCACTACAGGAAGAGGTGTTTGCCCTATTCTTTAGTCTGCCATTTCTCTAAGAAGCCCTTGTGGGTTTTCATTCCTACCAGACTTTTTTAAGGATAGACTGCCTGTGTAAGTTTTCACCTTATCCTTTGCTTCACTTTTGCTTAGGAAGCCCCTGCATGTTTTCATTCCTAATAGCATTTTTTAAGGTCTAGTTGTAAGAGAAGCTTCTCCTATTGGACGATCCTCTACCTTGTGTCCTTGGATCTTATAGCCTGAAGCATTTGCTATCTCGAGGCATTATGTGATGTTTCACGGATGCTAAGCGATGGGTTTCATGGTTGGGTGCTCTAACAGACAATGACATAAGTTTTAGAAACCCTTTTATTTGCTTACTATACATGTGATGCAGCAGTCCATTAGGTTGTGTTCCTTTAGCCAACCTTCACAAGGTTACCTTTTACATTCCTGACCATTGTGCGAGGCAATTTGGTGAGACTCAAAGGATTATAACCTTCCTACTATCTTTTATAAGAGGAGCTATATCTATCACCTTCACTTCTAGTTATCATGAGCTATGAAAGCAGTTACCTCTATAGGCAAACGTCTCACCTAAGGTCACTTACAACTTTCAAACTTTAGATGCACATAAAGAATGGGTAACAGGCCCTTCTTAAGACAATCGGGCTTGCTAGCTGAAGATGAGTGGTGAGAGCAGCAGCAAGAGACAAAGGACTTAAAAAGAAACTTTTTCTACTTTTTTTATTTTGTACCTTTTTTTTTTGCATTTAACATTGTACTCCTTTAGTTTACAAAATGCTTAATCATGCTTATTAAAGTGGTCCTATCTAGTAACTTCATATTGGCATTTTATGATATTCACAACCGAACATTAATGCAGTAACACATTTCCTCATTTAATCAAGGCAATTCTCAAGTACATCTTAAACTCCTATCATCAATCAACCCTCGAGGGTTTTCTTGATTGACTATTTTCTCTCAAACCCTAATTTTTGCATAGGATTCCTTTTTTTGGTCTTCCCCCTATTAGGGTGCCCACTTTTAGCAAGGTCACTATTTGTCAATCTTTAACCTGCAGGGCTATTATTTCTCTTCTTTTTCTCTTTATTTGTCTTTAGCCATAGAACCTTTTTAGCATATCCATGTTCACAAGTTCCCTTTGTTCATTTCCATCACAATTTGAAAGGATCGTAAAGCCCTTTGGTAACATTTGCTTTAGGATGAATGGCCCTTCCCAATTTGGCTTGAACCTCCCTTTTAGGTCAGGTAGTCCTAGTCTCATCTATTTGACAACTAGCTCGCCTTCCTTCAGTTTATGATCCTTCACCCTTTTACCGAAGGCACGTGCCATCATTTTCTTGTAAACTGATTGTGATAATTGGCTCTTAACTGCTTCTCATCTAACAAATTAAACTATTGGAATCTTTGTTCAACCTAGGTGATCTCGAGAATCTTTGACTCTATTACCACCCTCAATGATTGAAGCTTAATCTCTATTAGAAGCACCATATCTATCTCGTATAACAAGGAGAAGGGAGTAGCACTCGTTAAAGTCTAGAATGTAGTTCTGTATCCCTAAAGAGCAAAAGGAAGCTTATCCACCCAATCTTTGTAAGTCACAAATATCTTGGCCAAAATCCTTTTGATGTTCTTATTTGTTGCTTCGATCGCTCCATTAGCTTGTGGCCTGTAGGGAGAGGATTTATGATGTTGAATCTTGTATTTCTATAAGAAATCCTTTGTTTCTACTTGAAACTAGACACCATTATCTGAAACTATATGATACAGAACCCCATATTTGCAAATTAGACTCCTTTCTATAAATTTAGCAATTTCTTGTTATGTAGTGCATATCAAATTCTTGAAGCAAGAGGATCCATTTACTGATTCTGCCCACCAAAGATGCTGCTATTTAGAGATATCTTAACGGGTTGTGTTTAGACATGGCCTGTACAGTATACAACTAAAAGTAGTGTCTCAGTTTCTTTGAGGCCTACACTACTGCTAAGCAAATCTTTTCCACCTCTATGTACTTGACCTCATACAGGAGAAATTTCTTGCTTAAGTAATAAATTGCAAATTCAATGCCCATCTCATCTTTCTATGCTATCGTAGCCCCTACTAAACTTTTTTCAATAGACAAATAGAGGATCAATGGTATTTTGCACCTTAGTGGTTGTAAAACTGGTGAGTTTAGTAGATACTCCCGAGTTGTGTCGAAAGCTTTCTGGTAGTCATCATTCCACTTTGTTGATTGTTTCTTTTTGAGAAGTTTGAAAATAGGCTCACATATGGTAGTAAGCTTAGCTATAAACCTGCTAATATATTGTATTTTACTTAAAAATCCCCTGCTAGTTCATACACATATGCTAGTTAGGCCATACCTCATTTTCATGCCATTTAGCCTTGCATAGCTCTCAGCAAATAGCCTCAAATTGCCTTACAAATTCTTGTAATCACATTAAAGCACACATATACACATTTTAACATCACACAAGCATGCCTACACACACATAATGCATAGCCATGCAAATGAAGCCAATTCACACCTTGATCATGCCTCAACCACATTAAGCACACATACACACAAGCTTTATTCACTAATCTCTTTACCTATATCTATAATGCCATCATTAACAAGCAAATCCCCACATAATATGCTAAACACACAAGCTATACAACTAGCCTACACACCAAGGTAGCTCTCAGCCTAATGAAACCTCACATTCATATTCACCATTCTCACTACACACATATATAGTTTAAGCATAATTCATGTCTAATACCTTAGATGTCATGCCAAAACTACCTTAGTAAGCCATGAACACATGACACACCATATACAGACCTCTTAGGTAAGTAGAAGACTCACCTTTCCATGTATTCCTTTCATCAAATCAACATTCTAATCATGTATTCTATATATAACTAGCCTAAGTGCATGCCTAAACCACCATTGTACACATTTTAGCTAGGTTCTTCACTATTTCTAAACACAATCTTCACACACAAGCCACGGGAAATAACCAAGGCATAAGTCAAATGCTCTAAATTCACATACCTCACTTAATAAGGGGATGAATTCTTTACTTCAAGCTTGAAATAGATCACAAAACACCTCACTTTACCTTAGCCTCCATTCACGCCACTCTCACTTCAAAATTCCTTAAAAATTCACACACATCTCCAAATTAAATTCCAAGCATATAGGCATTCTTAGATTCACCAAATCCCTTAAGAAATAAATTAAAAATAGTTGAATTACTTACACATAAGAAGTTGATTCTTGGCACCCTTTGAATGTACACTTTAGCTTCCTTAAATTTTCTTGTAATCTAGAGACTTTTATAGCCTCTAAAACCTTTACAAGTTAATTATTAACACAATTAAGGAATTTTTAGTTGTAATAGTTAAGGGAAAAGCTTGAAAAATGAAGCAAAATTGATAGCTTCTAAGAGGAAATTGTGTCACGATAGCAAGAAGAGAAAGAAGGAGAAAAAGTGGGGTGGTGAGTGGGTATGGCCAAATGGCCACTTAGGTGTCAAATAGGGGCTTATACAGGTGGTGAGGTGGCACGGATGGGGTCACACACCACCCAAGCATCCCGAAAAAGTTCAATTTTGGTAGCAAGTTCAAGGAATTCTTAAAAATCACACAAACCTCTAAAAATTATCACATTTATTTTAAAAATCCTTGATTAGTCCCATTTAGAGACTTGTAAAATTTCACAGCCAAATTCCATTGACAGGATAGTTAACTAATTGCCTTGATTTATGTGTAAAACCCTGAAATTAAGAAAATTTGCAAACCACCTCCAAATTCAAAAATTCTTTCACAAATAGACTTAGGGGAATTTTTAACCTTCAAGGTATGGCATTTTTAGGTCTGTCTAAACACATCCCAGGTCATTCTTAGCCTAACTCAATCTGAGCCTACGGCCCTTTAGATTACAACCTAAAATAATTTATTAGTTCTGCTAAATCTGTAAATTATTTTATTTTCATCATTTTATAGCCCCATAAAGTTTCATAACCAATACCCCTACCTCGAGCCTCGTTAAGGTGGCCCCACACTCTAGGAACACTTTCTAGCCTTAATGGTACTGTTCATAGAGCCTCGAGTTACGGGTATTAAAATTCTTCCCCTCTTAAGAAATTTCATCCTCGAAATTACATGGATTGAATAGGTGTGGATACTGAGCCATCATCTGCTCTTTAGGCTCTAATGTAGCTTTTTGCACATTATGATACCTCCAGAGGACTTTAATAAAAGGAATAGCTTTATTCCTTAACTACTTCACTTCTCTGGATAATATCTACATAAGTTTTTCTTCATAGCTCAAAGTTCTTCTTCGTAGCTCAGGTCTGGCTATATTCCAATATCTATTGTTGGAACTATATAGGAGGGATCTAATCTGTATCCCCTCAATATTGAGACATGAAACATATCTTGAATCTGTGACAATTTAAATGGCAAAGCTAGCCCGTATACTAGAGGTCCCACTCTTTCTGTGACTTTATATGGTCCAATAAACTTAGGGCTCAACTTCCCCTTTTTCCCAAATATGAGGACTTTCTTCCATGGAGACATTTAAAAATACTTTCTCACTAACAACATACATAATATCCCATCGCTTCATATCAGCATATGATTTTTGCCTATTAGCTATAACTTTTAATCTTTCTCTGATCACCTTAACCTTTTCCTTTGCATCTCTAATCAGATCAACTCTTGATATCTTATTCTCCCTAATCTCACTCTTGCATAAAGGAGTTCTACATCTCCTGCCATATAGTGCTTCAAATGGGGCCATGCCTAAGCTAATCTAATAGTTGTTGTTATAGGCAAACTCAGCTAGAGACAAATATTAATCCTAGCTACCTTTAAATTCAATGGAATAGCTACGCAACATATCCTCAAGCACTTGTATCACCCTTTTTGATTGTCTATCTATCTGAGGGTGAAAGGCTGTACTATAGGTCAATTTAATGCCTAAGGCTTCATGCAACTTCTTCTAAAACTTGGAAGTGAATCGAGGATGTCTATCGTAAATGATTGCCATAGGTACACCATGAAGTCTGATAATCTCATCAATGTATAGCTTAGCCAACTTTTCTAGTGAGTAGTCCATTCTGATAGGGATAAAGTGAGTTGTCTTATTCAATCTATCAACAATCACCCATACAGTATCACATTTGCCTCTAATCATAGATAATCCCATTACAAAGTCCTTGTCACATTTTCCCACTTCTATTCCAGTATTATTATAGGGTGAAGCAATATAGAAGGAACCTGATGCTTAGCTTTTACCAACTGGCATGCTAGACATCTAGCAACATGCTCTGCCATATCTCTCTTTATACCTAGCAACTAATACTGAGGCTTTAGGTCTAAATACATCTTAGTACTACTAGGGTAAATAGAATAAGGAGTTTTATATTCCTCCTTCAATATCTATAACCTCAAGTCATTTATACTAGGTACACATGACCTGCCCTAATAATATGGGCATTTATCCTTACTCAAGTTCAATCCTAGTGCCTTCCCCTTTTTGACTTTACTTACTAGTTACATCAGTGACTCATCTCTACCATATGCTTCCTTTATCTGCTATCTAAAATCTTATTTAGTGTGTAACTTAGCCAACATAGCATTCTCCTTGGTGTACTATAGTCTAACATTCATAGATCTCAAAGTCACCATGAATTTCCTACTCAAAGCATCTGCTACCACATTAGATTTTCCTAGGTATTAATTATTAAACAGTCATAATCTTTCATTAGCTCTAGCCATCTTCTCTGCCTCAAGTTCAATTCTTTTTAGGTGAAGAGGTACTTTAGACTCTTATGGTCTGTGTAGATGTAACATTTCTCACCATACAAATAGTGCCTCCAAATTTTCAAAGTAAATATAATAGTAATAAGCTCCAAGACATAACTAGGATAATTCTTCTCATGTGGTGTTAATTGTCTTAAAGCATAGGCTACTACCTTTCTTTCTTGCATCAGTACACAACCCATGCCATTAAATAAGGCATCACTATACACTACAAAAGTCCTTACCCTATTCAAGTTGAATCAAGATAAGAGCTTCTATTAACATCTTTTTTAACTTCTCAAAACTGGCCTGACATTTGTCATCACACTTAAACTTCACATTTTTGCTAATCAATCTGGTTAAAGGAGCTACAATGAAGGAAAATCCCTTTATGAACCTTCTGTAATACCCATCTTATAATGCCAATGAATTAAGGCTTCGTGACTAGTGCCACAAGGTTTGGAAAGTATGCCTAGGTTATCAGGTCACTTACATATAAATCAAGGCAATGGCACTGGTCATGAAACTTTGAAGGGCTTTAAATTGATGAAAAAGTTGAAATTTAAAAATTTAGTGGAACCAATAATTCATTTTATGAAGAAAAGAATGCATCTATGCAATAAAAATTTTTCGGGCCGGGATTGACCCGAGGTGTGCTTACACGGACCAGAAAATAGTGGACCCTGAAGCTTAAAAATTCCATTGGGTCCACTGGTGAATAAATTTTTGGATTCTGAGGTTGTTTGCAAATTCTCATAATTTTCAAGGTTGGCATGCAAATCGAAGAGTCTGGAAATTGTATTCCCGATGGAATATGGCCATGAAAGTTTATGAGTAGATAAAAGGGATTAAAATATAAATTTTAAAATGAACAATATAATTTCCTAAGGTTTGAGTGAATTACTATGAATTTATGAAGTTTGCCAAAAAAATTGAGATGGTTTTAAAATTTTTGGAGGTTTCGAGACAACCCTTGTCATGTCAAAGGGGACCCCACACCATGCCAAGTGGCAAAACACACTTGATATGTGTAATTCCACCAAATAAAATGAAAATTTTTTTCTTCCTCCCTTGTTGTTGCCAATGCCGGGGAGGAGGTTGACTGGGCATAACTTTCTCATTTATTAACCAAAAATGTTGATTCTAGTTTCTAAATTTAGTTTTATTTGTTAGGCACCACGGGCAAAAAGAATTTCTCATTCAGGAGATAAAATTCATCAAAGATCAATAGTTCAGATTGTCTAAAATTATGACTTTTAAGTGACTTTATGGATATTTCTCCTATATTTCTTAGGTTTTTTGGCTGCCAATTGATGCTAGTTCATGCTAAATCCTATGTGGTTGTGTGTGTGAGGTGTTTGTGGCAATTGGATGGCAAATTGAAGTCCACAAAGAGGGAGGAAAGCTACCATAGAAGCTAGACAACCTTGTGTTCTTGTGGATTTAAGGGGCTTTTTCTCACTTGTAAATGAATTTAAAGCATTTCTTTCATGCTATAAGGTGATTAAGATGATGAACAATAGTTTAGGATGGCTGGAATGTTGAGGTTATAAATAAATACTTCAATGTGAATGTTGAATAAATGATGATTTGGTGAATTATATATGTTGCTTAAGAAAATTACTAATTTGGGGCCTAATTTCTTTACTGGTCGTGGCTCACTTAAGGGGCTGGAATGGCTATATATTTGATTTAATGAGGTTTAAAGATAAATTGGTATGTTTTAATGGGAATTTAGGTGTCTATGGCATGATGATACTTGAAATAAACCTGAGAGTGTATCTTCAGATGAATAAAAAGTTTGAACTAAAACCAGTGGCAATGGCCTAGAAAAATTACTTAAAAAGTGACTTGAAAGGAACTATGAGAAATGAACATAAACTTTTTACTTTGGGGCTAGATTTGGGATATAAGACTGAATGGCAATTGTGCCTATTGTTTAGCCTTGGAAGTGGCCTAGATATGCTTAGCCTTAGGCCTATGAATATGCTTAATGAAATGTTAAAAATTGTGCTAAATTTTGATTTAAAATAGTCTCAAAAATGTACTTTAAAAGTGGTCAAAAAAACCTATAACTGTCCAGTTGACCACTACCTAAACCAAAAATGTCACTAGACAAAAAGTATTAATTTCATGAGAAACAATGCTATGATATATTATAACATATTAAACCTTGTATATTGGTAATAACAAAACTTAAAATTAATTTGGGATTTTTACCCGACAGAGCAAAAATGTGGCTATACCAAACTAGTTGAAAAATAAACTGTGTAATAAAATTTATAATTATCTGTTATTGCAACTTAAATATTATAAGAACACTATTGGTCAATAAATGGACTTAAAATGAGTTACTTGGCCAAGTAACTCATTTTAAGTTCATTTATTGACCAGTCAACTTAGGATTTTAGTAG
>CANXYI011004946.1:0-12822 GCA_948208565.1 Hura crepitans
TCATAGGTTAAGGTGAGGTATTTACAGTTGCCCCTACTTTAGTGTGTGCTATATATCAATAGTACATAGCAAAGTATCTAAGAGGTACTTACCTGTCAGCCTTTTTTACTCATGCTATTACTGAGCAGGCCTTGATGTAGACTTTTACATTGACTGTGGATTAGCTTATGAGGCTGAACCCAAAGGATAGATTAGGTTATGAGGCTAAATCCTGAGGTGATAGATTGGCTTATAAGGCTAAACCCTGAGATGATGGATTAAACTTAGCGTTGATCTAGAATTAGAGAATTAAACTCAGGGATAATCCATGATCAGTGGATGGAACTCAGAATTGATCCTCAATTGTGGATGAATTTTGTGGTTGATCCAAGATTATGCATGGAACTTTGAGTTAAACCTCCAAAAAAGAAATGAAATATTAGTTTAGTCATGAAGAGAGTAAGTTTGACCTTTGTAAGGCATTTCTCTTTTCTCTAGTAGTCAAAGATCTATGCGAACTTTATTGGTCATAATCCGTGTGGACTGATCTTGATGGGAGTCCGTAAGGACTTGATGAGGAAGACATCCGTGCGAACTAATAGTGTGAAGGTTTGTGCAGACTTATCATGTCAAAACTATAACCATCTCTTTTTCTCCTAATTTCTCATTTGTGTCCTTGCTAGTCTTCTCTTTTTACTTTTTTTGCTCTAATAGGTGACTCAACAAATGGCTTCTTATGTGGGCAAAACTTCTAGTTCATCTTCTTCGAATAGTGAGGAGGCTTCGACCGTGATCCTTCTTTCACTAGAAGCAAGATCCGAGCCTTCTCCTTCTCCTTCAAAAGACATCTTTATGCCAATTCTAGTTAGCTTCATTCCCTCTATCACCATCAATCCACCTAAGAGTGCTGTGCTTGTCAATGGGGTGGCATTTGGTGATTTATTCCTGATTTTGGCAAATTTGTCACACCATGCTTGCTCTGAAGTGTATCCTTAGGTATGTTTTTTTGTCTCCTGTGTGTTTCTTAACCTTTTTTATCAAATTTTTTTGTGTTTTCATGCTATGAAAATTCTTTGGTTCAATAAGTCCCTACGGACTAAGTAGGCTAGGGCATGATAGGTCTATGTGGACCTAGATTTCTAGGAAAGTTGGTCCATACGGACTTAGTTTTCTATCTTGCTATAGAAGTTATTAGTTGATCATTCTGGGTGCTCTACCTTTTGAAGTCCATGTGGACTTGTTGTTGACTGTGTGTCATTTATGCAGACTTGTGTTTGACTATATTTAACTTTATCTATAGTTTGTGTGGACTTTTATGTGTCTGTGAATAAGGTCTGTGCAAACCAGTCTTACTTGCTTTTCTTGGTCCATGCGGACCTTTGTTTAAAATTTAGTTCGTGTAGACTTTTATTGAATTCTACTTTGTTTGTTTTGTAGATGCGCTTTAAGTGTAGGGGCACCTTGTCTGGTCCCCTACAGTGGTATTCCACTATGTCGGTGGTGGTAAAGAATAGAGTTCGGTCGATCAGTTTGCAAACCTTCCTCGATCATCTTATGGGCAGGGATTTTTGCCATGATTTGCAACCTTTGCGGGCACTACTAAACAGGTGGATAGATACCACCTATACTTTCTATCTATCCTTTGGTGAGGTGATGATCACCCCCCTTTGACTGGGCCTTTATCACTGGGGCTCCCTGCATAGGCTACACAATTGCCTTTGATGCCTACTACCTACATCTATCTTTAAAGCTACAGAAGGTGAAGGAACTGCTAGGGTTTATCCCTCAAGGCAGGGCTAGAAGTATCCACTGTACGAATCTATAGGAGAGATAAGGAGAGGAATTGCCCTCGAGTGAGCTAGAGGTGGACCAGTACACCCACTATTTTGTTCTGTACTTGATGGGTACCACTTTGTTCGCCAATGCCAATGGTACTGTGAGCTGGAGCTTCCTTCCTATCTTAAAGGAGGTTGATAAGATAGGTAGTTAGAATTGGTGCTGCTCTTCTTTGGGATAGATGTTCTAGAGCCTTAACATGGCCGTGCAGACCAGGAAGAGCCACCACTTCATTTAGGGTTTTATGTCGGGTGTCTTCGTAAGCCACTCCCTTTTTATTTGTGCACTTGTCTTTAGAATTTTATCAGTGACCTTGTTTCTTGTTGTTTTTAAGTATAGGCTTATAAGCTCTATTTGTTAGCTCACCCTTGTGAGCTGGATGTGCCCCGCTGCTATGCAGTGATGGATAGATGGATGCAACCTACCTCTGGCCCGTGTATTTTAGCCTTTTTGATGTAGCACTGATAATACCTTAGCTCCCGTGCATGGACCGATGTGAGTATTTCCTGCATATCGAGTTAAAATGAATTTGTTAGCTATTTATTCACATTTAATTGGTGTTTACTTATGTAGATTAATTTGGCTTGGTAGGTCTTTCCCATCGATGATTTGCCTCCTCCTCTGGACTTCATTAGGGGCTTATCCTTCTGCCATTTGTTGCTGACCACTCTAAAGATGTACTCCTAGTTTCTATGAGAAAGGGTAGTTAGCTGGCACTTGGGTCTTGATGTCTACCTTATTCCCTTGAACCCTTCTAAGTCAATGCTATTTAGGAGGTACATTGATGACTTGGAGTTCATCCAAGGGATGACTGTGGGAATCCCAAGGGCTACACTAGTAGAGGATAGTGATGAGGGTTATGCTTCATAGGCCTTAGCTCATTTACTTTTATGAGTCCCTTATACATCGGGACCTCCTTCGCCTCATATGAGTTTCTTACTTTTTGATTCCTTTTCATGACATGTTTTTACTTGCATGTGTAATTTTGCAGCCTGCTACTATCCTTGGGGTTGTCCGTCCTCCTCGAGGAAGCAACCTAGAACTACTCTGATTTCTCCTAGCTCTCAGTTTTTACCTCCCCCTGCTTATAATAGAACTTCAGGTCTGTCCACCGGTCTGATGCCTTTGCCTAGTGAGGTGTAGAGACCTTGGTGGATGTCCTAGAGTTAAGCTATATGCGCTATGATGTTAATGGGGAGCTATCTTCCGCTAAGCATTGCATAAAAGAGAACTAGCCAGTAGCCTTTGAGCCCAAGAACACCACGCTGGTGAGGTTATTGTGTTTGCTACTTGTGTCACTTGAATCCTCTTATCACATATACCTTATGTTTCTTTACTATGATTAGGTGAGGAAGGCTCCCATCGAGAGGACCACCCGGGTTGTGGAGGCATTCAGGAGGGCCATGATAGATGAGACTCGGGTGCTGGCTATAAGTAGCTATTCCTGTCATGGTCAATTTGGTGCATGTCATATATTTCATGTGTGTTATATGTGTTTGCATGTATATATATGCTGTGCATGTCATGTATGTTATATGTGTATATATGCTGTGCATGTCATGAATGTTACATATGTATGTATATTATTCATGTCATGTATGTTACATGTGTATGTTTGTTATGTATGCCATGTATGTTACATTGATCCTCCTCTTTCCCATAGAATGAGCTATCAAGGTGAGTGGCTACCCTACGTGAGGCATGTAGGAAGATTAGGGCCTATAAGGTGGCCGAGAAGCTGGTAATCTCTTCTGAGGATATAGACACAGAGGAAGAGGACAACTTTGAGGAGTAGGCTAGGAGGCACCCCCTCCTTCCTTTTTTTTTTTTTGGTTGTCATTTTGGGGAGTAAAATGTGATACATCCCCCTCCCTTGGTTGGGGACATGCATTTTCACTTCCTATTTCCTTACTTTTGAACTCTATATGTATGCTTTAATTTTTCTTTCAAGCATATTTACCTTCAAATTTCATTGATCTTAGATGTTTTAATTTCCTTTCCATGCTTGTATGAGCTTAGGGTATTTTAGTCCGTATGAACATAAAAAAAATCTTTTGGTCTGGATGGACTTGGTCAACCTGGTTCGAGCATACACTACCTAAATATGGTCACAAACTTGTCATGGCAATGGTGGAGATAGGTACCTCTTGGTCCATACGAACTATGGCATTGTTTCTAAGTCCGTGTGGACTTCCTCGCGTGTTTTGGATTCATATTCCTAATAGGAAAAGGAATGTGATTTTTGACTTATAAATACCCCCTTTCTTGATCTTCTCACCCCATACTATCATTATGTCTTCTCTCCGCCTAGAGTTATCTAAGATTTTAGAATCAAAGGCCTCTTGGGCTTCCCCTATTCTCGCCCCTTTTTTTACCTTTAGGTTTCTGAGAAAGGTTTGAATCAACCTCAATTTCTTAAAGGTTGCGGTGCGGCACTAAGACCCTGTCTTTCATGTTTTTGTCTTTTGTCAATAAGAAATTTGTCCAACCTTGGAAGAGTTTGCTACCATTTTAGAGTACAAAATTACTCCTACTACCCCTTTAGCCTTGCCTTCTTTTGAGGACCACTACCATATGGATATTGTTCTTGCTTTAGGTTTTTCTCCGGTTATGGCTTGCAAAATAGTGCTAGGGGTAGGCCCAATTTCTTTACAAGCAATCCTAGACCATGCCTATCAAACCCCTGTTGGCTTAATAGAATGGGTGAAATGTATCCTGTTATGCCTTTTTGGAAGTTGGCTCACTGTTACTTCCCATGATAAGTGTTGCGATTTCAAAATCCTTCACCTTTTAATTGCAACATGCTTTGGCTATAATCCTTTTGGCATTTTTTTAGTTGAAACCATTCGTGGTTTGGATATGTTAATGAAAGGAGACATCAATTTCATAACTGGGAGTCTACTTCTCTTGTAGGTATGTGTTATAAACTTTTACTTTGTTAAGACCCTAATTTTTGCCTAGTATGCCTGTGATGATTTTCACACTAACGGGTCTGCCTAATTTTTGCTTAGGTGGTCCTTTATGGATTTTCCAACGTAATGGCTCTTTTTTTTAGATTTGGTTGTAAGAGAAGCTAAAATTGCTTATTCCTCCACCTGAAAGACTTTGGGCAAAGTATGGCTCATACCATCATTATGAGAGGAAGCTTATAATGAAGTGTGACTCCCTTGACTAGTGGCTTTTATGGCTTGACATGGCTATTACAGTGCAATGGAGATGTCCTTAGTGGAAGATTAGCCATTTTACCTTATCTTGCCATGCCGATTGTGTTCCCTTGATCGGGTTAAGACATGCTATCTTTTACATCCCCTCGCATATCTTGCGGTAGCTTGGTCTGGTGTAAAGGATACCTATTAAGCCTCTAGGATTTCATGGTGGCCTTTTAACTCGTTACTTCTTGTGCTCTTTCCCTAACTTGTGGCAATAACACACTATCCTGATGGACGTGTCTAATTATACAATCAATGCTGTTAATACATATGAATCTTACAACAAGTGGATCTTAAGTAATGCTAAAGACAATAGATCATTAGTACTGAAAAGGAAGAATGAGGACAATATTTCTAATTCTGAAAAGAAATAGTGTATGTAAAATTTAGATACTTGTATGGCCCCTTCCTAAATGGGAATTTACATATCAATGATAAAAACTAAAGCATTTTTATCATCAACTGCATTTAAGACTAAGCCTATTAATCTTGGCGAATGCATTAATTTCCATTGATAGTACTATCATTACCAATTAGCCTTTAAAAGGTTTTTTCGATTGGACATTTTCTCTCTAATCCCCTAACTTTTGCATGAAGTGCCTTATTGGGTTTTCACCTTATTAGGGTGTCCTAACTTTTGCCTAAACTGCCCTATTCGGGTTTTTAACTTAGCAAACTCTTCTCTCTTTTTTTTAATAGAAGTACTTCTTTAACCTATCTGTGTTGATTGGTTCTGAGAACTTGTTACCCTCTAAATATGAGATCTTAATGCCCCCATGCTTAAGCACCTTCTTCACCATATAAGGACCTTTCTAATTGGGTTTGAATTTTCACTTAGGATCTGATAGTAGCGGTCTGATTTGTTTAAACACCAAATCACCTTCTTGTATGGTTCTGGGCTTGACTTTCTTATTGTAAGCTCTCGCAATTCTCTTCTAATACAATTACATGTGATAGAGAGCTTTAAGTTATTTTTCATCAATTAACACTAACTGCTCGTATCTACTTGTAACCCATTCTACTTTGGGTATGTTTGCTTCTAATACTACCCTTAATAAAGGTATTTCAACCTTAATTGGCAACACTACTTCCATGCCATACACTAGTGAATAAGGCATGGCCTAGGTAAATGCCCTAATAGTTGTTCTATACCCCCCATAATGTAAAAGGTAATATGTCTGCCCAATCCTTATAGGTGACAGTCATCTTTTGCAAAATTTTCTTCACATTTTTATTAGTAGCCTCTACCACTCCATTAGCTTAAGGTCAATATGAAGAAGACTTATAATGTTGAATTTTATACTTCTGTAAAAGTTGTTTGGTTTCTCTCTGAAATTACACCCTATTGTCTGAGATGATTTGTTGTGGCAACCTATACCTACGGATAATATTTCTTTAAATAAATTTTCCCATCTATCTTGCCCCTAATTTTTTGAAAAATTCTACTTCCACCTACTTTGTGAAGTAATCCACTACTACCACTATGAACTTATGTCCTCTGGCATTTAACGGCCTTATTTCCCTAATTATATTGATTCCTCATATTGAGAATTGCCAATGAGATGAAAAACTAGTCAGATCATTCGGTGGCAAATGGCTTAAATTCCTATATACTTGGCATTTGTGGCACCTTTTCATGAAGTCGTAATAATCTGATTCCATGGTTGAGTAGTAATATCCCAATCTTATGATTTTCTTCACTAAATTCCTCCCATTCATATGAGGACTGCATACTCCCTCATGTACATCCTCGAGTACTTTTTGGGACTCCGTTTTGTCTATACACCTATGTTGTATGCCATCTATTTGTCTTCTGTACAACATGCCTTGGAATGAGATAAACTGAGTGGATAACTTTTGGAGTGCCTTTTTGTCTTTTTTAGTCATGTTCTCTAAATATTATCCCATTTCTAGATAGGTTTGGATATCATGGTACTATGGTAATTCCTAATGAGGTTTCTCAGTGACAGAGCTGACTATTCCAGTATAGGTGGGAAACCTTGTCTTGCTAAAATACATCAGCTTAGGCAGATCCTTTTTTAGTAAGGTTTGACACTGACATCAAGGTGGCTAGAGCATTTGCAACCTAGTTTTGTTCTCTAAGGATATGGTGAAAGGTGCATCGATCAAATCCTTCAGCAAGGTTTGTGAGTATTTTGACATACTTGCTCAAGCTCTCATCCTTGACTTCCTAATCACCTTTTACCTATTAGATGACTAGCATTGAGTCTTTATAGATGTCAACCACTTTTGCCCCCAACTAATACAAAGTTTCAAGGCCATAAATGCATGCCTCATATTCTACTATGTTATTGGTGGCTGAAAATTCTAGCTTTCTTGCCAAAAACATCTATTCATCTTTTGGACTGTTGACTAGTGCTCCAACACTTGCTCCTTTTTGGCTAACGGCCCTATCAAAAAATGTTTTCCATCCTACCTGGGATATTGGCTCCAAATGTTCATCTGGAAATTCATATTCCTCCTATTTCTCTTCAATTGGGTGCTGGGCTAGAAATTTAGTTATAGCTCGACCTTTAATTGTCTTTTTGGTAATATAAGAGATATCAAACTCCTAAAGAAGTAATATCTAACATCCCATCTTTCCTAACAAGGATGGTGCGGATTGTAGATACTTGAGTGGGTCATGTTTTGCCACAGCCTTTACTTTGTAAGATTAGAAGTAGTGATATAGCTTTTTTTGATGCCCAGATTACTCCCAAACATATTTTCTCTACTTTTGTGTATTTCTATTCATATGGGAGCAATTTTTTACTTCAGTAATAAACTGTATTTTCTATTCCAACTTCATCCACTTGCACGATTAGTGTTCCTATTAAGGACCCTTCCGCTACTAGGCATAGAATTAATGGCTTACCAAGTTTCGAAGGTCTTAGAACTGGAGGGTTAATCAGATACTGGTTCATGAATTGGAAGGCTTTCTCGCAATCATTATTCCACTCCTTCGATTGTCCTTTTCATAACAAGTTGAATGTAAGTTCACAAACTACAATAGATTAGATATGAACCTACTGATATACTGAATTTTGCCCAGAAATCCCCTGACTTCTTTTTTTAATTGTGGTGTAGGCATATCCAAGATGGCTTTCACCTTGTCTAGGTCAACTTCAATCCCTTTTTTGGTTACTATGAATCCTAGCAACTTTCCTGATGTGACTCCAAAGATGCACTTCTTAGGGACTAGTCTAGCCTCTAGAAGAACTTTTCTAACACTTCAAAATGTCCTTCCCTTTTTGTAGAGTTCACCATCATGTCATCTACATATACTTTGACTTCTTTGTGCATCATGTCATGGAATAGCTTAGTGGCCATTCGCTAATAAGTGGCCTTCGCATTTTTTAACCCAAAAGGTATCACCTTGTAGCAGTACATACCCCATTCTATTATAAAGGTAGTCTTGCACTTGTCTATTACTTTTATCAAGATCTAATTGTATCTAGAGAACCCATCAATGGGTGAGTACATAGCGGCCATTGCTGTACTATTCACTAATACATCTATATGGGGAAGGTGAAAATCATCTTTTAGACAAGCTTTGTTCAAGTCTCAGTAATCCACGCACATTTTAACCCTTTCATCTTTCTTG
This sequence comes from Hura crepitans, assembly GCA_948208565.1. Taxonomy (NCBI): domain Eukaryota; kingdom Viridiplantae; phylum Streptophyta; class Magnoliopsida; order Malpighiales; family Euphorbiaceae; genus Hura; species Hura crepitans. Next base: position 8,629 of record CANXYI011004946.1, read on the forward strand.
GGTACTAGTAATATATTGGCAAGCTAAGTGGGAAAGACTATTTCCTTGATGAACTTTGCCTCAAGCAACTTGACTACCTCCTCTTTTACTTTTTCTACCTATTCAGGTCTTATTCTTTTGAGCTTTTGTTGTACTAGGAGAGCATGATTGTGCATTGGTATGGCATGTTCCTTAATTTCTCTATCGATCCTCAGCATGTCATCATAATTCTAGGCAAAAATCCTTTCATATTTCTTTAATAATCTCTCAAAATTTTTGCTTTCTTCGATAGTAGTATCATGGGCAATTAATACATTCTTCGGTTGTCCATTGGTTCTAAGATTAAAGGGGTTAGCTTTAATGCAATAATATAAAAAATGTTTATGTAATGATCACTTGTATACAAATTAATATCAAGAGAAAGATCACACAAATAAGCAAATTCATCGTTCATCTTATTAGAAAGTAAATCATTTGCCTCAAAGAGGTCATAAAGATACAATTCATCTATAAATAAATCAAAATTTTCTAGTTTAAACATGTCCTCCAGGAGGGTAGGATAGACTTCTTCAGTAATTGGTGGCTTCAAGAACACTTCCTCTATCCACTGAACTTGAGCAAGATGTGTCGATTCCTAATCCACAACATTAAAAAAATTTCAAATCTAGGCCTGTAGTGCCCCTTTATTAGGGTAGGTTCTAGGGTCCCATCATACTTAATACCCTTTTGCTTGAGAAAATAATCCTCTAATGAACTACCTTATCTTTGGTTGCCTTTTTTGCTCAAATTGTAGCCTAGCTCCTTTGTATCCTTCTGGGTATATAGCTATAGAGGTTCAATGATACCTTGTAAGTTTTTCCTTAAACCAGTTTTTGAAAAGAAATCTATTCGCTTCATCATTTTGGACACAGTTAGGTCCATGTAATCCTTATAAATTCTCATAACATAGAATCTATTGAAAGGCTAATTGGTGATAGCTGGAGTAGAGATAGCATGATTGACTTCGGCCTTTATGGTAATGATGTTGCCTTTATGTGGGAACTTAATCATTTGATGTAGAGTTGAGGGAACTCCTCCTAACTTATGGAACTAAGGCCTTCTTAATAGGATAGAGAAAGTAGTGGGTATATTAATAATTGTGAAATCTACTTCATCAATGACTAGTCCCATTTGTACCTTGACTGTAAAAGACCCTTTAGCTTGTCTTTTAGTGTCATCATAGACTTTTATAATGATACTAAAAGGTAATAAGTCCTCTTTTTTGATCCCCAAACTAGCTAGAATCTTGGCAGGGCATACATAAAGGGAGGAGCTGTCATCCACCATTGCACAACCCATTTTCTTCCCGTTCACTTCGGCTTTGATAAAGAGGGGTCTATTATACTCCCTTCCTTCTAAAGGCAAATCTATGTTTATGAATGTAATAAGGCCTGCATTGCCCATTTTCATCACTTCTACAAGCTCATCTGGTGTGGTAGTTATGGAAACTACAACATGACCTAAGGCTTCAACCACTCTTTGCCTATGGTTTTTGGATGACATAAGCAAATCCTAGATGCTGATGTTGGCTTGGGTCTTTTTAAGCTACTTTAACACCACCTTATGCTTATCTATTCTAGATTCAGGTAGGATCTGACCATTCTTCTCTACTTTTTCCACTATTTCTCCTTTAACCTTTATTAGTTCTCTCTTACCCTCTTCGAAATCCTCATCAGAGGATTCATCCTAGAAATTCTTGCTCTCCTCTACCTCATGATCACTTTTACTATCCCAAAAACTAGTTATTAAGATTAATTTACTCACCCTCACTCTTATTTCTATTATTGGGTCGGACCCATAGATTTCCCTCAGCATATACTCTTTGGGTAATCTAAATTTTAAGAGACATGTGGTGTGATATTTTGGTAGTGGGTTTGATGAAGTTTCTAGGTCAAAGATCTATTTCGAATCGATAAGATCTTGGATGGCCCTTCTGACTAGTTTGCAGTTGTCTATAAGGTGTCCCGTTCTCTGATGATAAGTATAATATTGATCGTGCCCATGATTGGGGGGGGGGGTAATGGGCCTTTGAATGGCTAGTGTGGAAGTGGTTGAAGCTTCCCTTCCTTAGTGAGCTTCTTTAGACACCATGATAAGGATTTACCCAGATTTGAGTACTTACAGCCTTGAACTACATGCTCCTCAGCAGTTTTAGTGGAATTGCCAGCATTTCCATCCGTAAAAGTAGAATTATTATTCGGTCTCTTATAATCCTTATTCTGATACCCAAGTTTAAAGTCAATGGCAATATCTTTTAACTGCTCCAAGGTGGTAATGCCTTTAGCGGTAAGCTTGTTGTTCATATAATTGTTGGCATTTTTAATGAACATTTTAATTTGATCGATATCTTCAGGCTTATTTCTCATCTTTAGGATTTTTTTTCCTTCATCTCTAGAGATAGTCAGAAAAACTCTCATTAGGCTTCTGCTTAATTAGCTCTAGATCTTTCAAAGTAATCTTAGCACTGGCATTATTAGCATATTAATTGTTGAATGCCTTTGCTAACTTGTTCCAGTCCTCCTTGACCCTTCTTTCTTGATATTGGTACTAGTCGAGCGCTTAGCTTGTGAGAGACATATTGAACAGGCTCACAATCTGCTATTCTATTACATGGGTGGCTCTCATAGCTATTGCATACTATTTTAGATGAGTATGAGGATTTGAAGTTCCATTAAACTTGCTCAAGTCAGGTATCTTAAACTTATGAGGCATTAAGTGATCGGGCCTTAAACTGATATCATCTAGGTCAATATCTCAGCCCCCTGTTACCAATCAGAACATAGCCTCCATATTTTTGTTTAACTTCTTCAACTGATCATTTTTTAGTGCCTTAGGAGAGGGTACCTTGTTGTAAGCCTTTACCACCTATGGTATCTCATCATTAGATGACTGGTCATCCTTAGGCTCCCCTGCTATCTCTTTCCCCTTGTTGGTGTCGAAAGTCTACCCTACCTCTTGTGGATTTTGCACATAGGACAAAGCATTGGTAACTAGTGACATCATCCTCCTTTCTATCTCGGCCATTACTTCCATGAACATAGCCTTGGTTATGTACTCATTGGAAGACATGCCTCCTTGCTTAGGTTGTATAGGTGTTTCTATACTAATCCTGCTGAGGCACTTGCCTACTCTCTTCCACTAGCAATAAGTGAAGGATCAATAGTGGCTGGACAAGAAAAGAGGGTTAGACATGATGCATGTACAATACAAGATGTGAGATGTGAATGATGCATGATATGCAAATGCATGGTCGTGATGCAGCAAAAGATAAACACATGCGATAGTCCTTCCAACCTTATTACTCCTATACTCGTGGTTTTAGTCATTCTCCCTAGGTAGGCTTACCTAAGCATCATCAGGGGATGTATAGGTTCTAACATAGGCCTGATTAGGCCCAGTAACCTCTCATATTTAAAGCACAAGCAAGAATTGTGACCTTAAGACATTTATATCTTATTTGATGTGAATTTAGAATGGGCCTATCCCAAACAAAAAGGCATAATGGGCTTACCCCCACTTCAAATAAGGCTAAATGTAATTAGGTCCACATAGCAATCATAAATGCAATCACACACACTTAGGGTCATACAACCCAAGGGAAGTTGCTAAGCTTGACTACATGCGTTCATGGTTTCGGTCAAAAGGCTTATTAGCTCCTATAAGCAAAGGTCCCTTTTAAGGGGTCTTTCCAATCAAGAATAATAGCAATCGATTAGTTCACCTTTTCATATACCCAAAGGTACGAGGATTGTGAGTGATGGATATGCTAGCACTTCTCCATTCTTGAATAAAAAATGGAGTCATGGTTCATAACACCATCCAGGATAAAAGGGGCATAGTTTATAAGAAGTGTAATGCATGAGATTGATAAAAATTAGAATATTTAGATGACATATTATTTAGGCACTTTCAAATTAAAATTTCTCATCCCCAGTAGAGTCGCCACTGTAGAGATTATGATATTTTTACTGGGGACAAGAGTGGTTAGTGGAGTTGCCACCTGGCCTCTACACCAAGACCTCTTATCTTCCGTACCAGAAAGGTTTAGAATTTCAAATCTTATTTATGCCCCAACGATATGTTCTCCATGTATATTGTAATGTTTAACAGTCCCTTATCAATCAAGCATGCATCATTTTTAATTTAGATTGTATCATTTTTTCATGTAAGGAAATA
>CANXYI011005042.1:0-10704 GCA_948208565.1 Hura crepitans
TAAAGAAACACATATTATTAATTGAGCATTACAAATTGAATTCTTAAAATCCATGCTTGAATAAGTAGTTCCAAGTCAAGATAAGGTTATCTTTGAAGATGAAAGAATTTTTGAAGTCATAGTAGTAAAAAAAAACCTAGGGCTAAGGAAGGCAAAAAGCAGAAAAACTTTTTCTGAGGCTGAGAGAAAAGAGTCTTAACCTAGGGTTTAAATCTAAAACTTACAAGGTATGGGAAAAAAGGTGGCTAAATGTAATAAACAACACCTTGAAATAGAGATGGCCCAAGCACAAGAATATGATGACATAAATTAAGATGTCTAACATTAATAGAGTGATGCATCATCCATGATACTAGCCTCAGCATGATTAAATTGAGGCACTAAAGCAATCTAAAGACTATGATAAGGTGGCACTAAATTTGCTGTGTGTCATAGTGGTAGCATGCATGTTGCTAAATGTATTAATTTATTATGTTATGTGTTGTAGTTTTGGCACTCATTGTGCTAAGTGTCTTAGTTTTCATACTTTTTTTGCCACATCTGTATTATTTGTAAAATTTTAATGCTAGTTAAATAATAGGTCTAGAGACCCTAATTGTCCCTTTAGTTTTCTATACAGGCTTTTAATATTGTGTTGATGAGTTGGCAATTAGTACTAAAGGCACTAACTCTTGTATTTATGAATACTCCTTTAGTGCTTTGTTATAATAGAGTAGAAATAAATATATAGTTTCTTTAGATTATTTTGCTTTTTAAAATAATATAAGGTGTTCTGCTACCATATGCCTTCAGTAATCTCTAAAATGGTTTGTGAGAAAGAGTTTCATTGTAAAACTCAAAAAGGAGCGAGAAAAGGCAGTCACAGTAGAAAAGATCTTTCATACCTCTAAGGTATCTGATGAGAGTGGAGCAAAGTTAAAGCATTTGTGAAAGCACATGAATCTCTATTCACAATTAAGGTATATGTTTATATCATAGGTGACAATTATATTTCTCTAAAACCTTTGATAATCTTACCTAGGTCGAAGAATTTGTAGTTTCTAATAGCTCATATGCCTATAGATTTCTAGTTAGAATTCTTACTCTCCATATCTTTAACCTTTAAATTAGTATCATAACCTTAGGGAATGTCTTTAATAGAAGATATTAGAGCTTATTAGGGATATAGGAAAATGCGTTCTTAACTACTATTCTCACTTGATCCTTTTCTAAGGGTAGTGCCTATATTTAGGTTGCCTTATTCCTCTATCTCAAAAGAAAGTTTGCAAAGCTATCATTAGACTTTTTCTTGGTTAGTTCTAGATCATGCAAAGAGATCTCAATATTAGTGTTAAAGGCATATTACTTAATAAATTCCCTAAACAATATGGTCCAATTTTGAGTGGTGGACTTATTTAGCTTATAGAACCACTTAGCAGGTGTTCCTTCTAGTAATAAGGCACAAATTAGTGATATATTTTTTGCTTATTCTAGTAGTACCTATAATAGTGTCATATTACCTAATATGTATTTTAGGTCTCGCTTTCCATTAAATTTAGCTGATTTAGGCATTTTAAATTTGTTTAAAGGTCTCTACTCTCTAAATATAGCAAAGGACTTTAAATCTTTTAAAGCAAAACTCTTATACCTTTGGACCATTTTATTCCACTTATCTATCTACTATTTTACCTCAACATTAACCTCTTGCCATGCAACTCTAACTCTTAATCCTTTTTTGATTGACATAATTCTTAATGTCTTCAAAATTGTCTTGATTTTTAGTTACCTTCTTTCTTTTATCCTTACTAGTCTCACCCTCACTTACACCTAGGTTATTTTTAATGTTAGTAAACTGAGCATTTGACCTTTCTTTTAGCATCTTAGTATGGTCTACCAAGATCTAAGCTAAGAACTGCTTCAAATCTTTGCTAACAGGTATGGTGTAAGGTAGGCTAGATAAAGTAGTAGGTGTGTTTCTGACCAATTATCCACTCCTATACAAAGTTTAAGTAGGCTGAGAACTTATTGTAACTATATTGTAATTGTTTTTTTCTCAAACTTGTACCCTAAGTTTTTACTATAAGTGAATGTTATGGCATAATACAAATAATTTTCCAACCTTATTACTCCTTTTCAAGGTATAAATAGAATTTTATCCTAGGTTGGACTTAAATTATACATCAACTGGGATATATAAATTCTACTAATGCTAGATTTCCACAAGATTTGAACTTTTATTAATTAAATCCATCTTAAAGTAAGTTATAACCTTTTCTCCTTTTAAAGAAGGATTTCTAACTTTCCTTAGAATTTTTAGAAGATTACAAATAGACTTTTAATTAGACTTAACTAAGTTAACTCCAAACCAATCACAATAATAGGGTATTTAGGGAAAAGATCTTAGGTTTTATCTTATATGTGGTTAAGGTTAAACTTAATCGGAGAGGCTCGTACCTACTGTAGACACTAGGTTTCTAGGGTTCCTATGTTTGGATTGACTAATGATGAAGAAAGGATAAAAGTTCCAATAAATAAGAATCTTAACGTCTAGTTTAAAGTTCTTTTTATTAAATGTTTTGAGATAATGGTTAACTTTTGGATATAGGCCCTTACTCTACTCGACAAGCTCACAGTGCGACCTAAATTATGAGAAAAATAGGACTCTATAGTGGGCTAAGGGCTCGAGCTGATGCCAAAGGGAGGGTATGAGGGGCTTAGAAAATGAATTTTTTAGCTTTCCTTTTCTTTTCTACCATTTTGGACAAAACAATATCATTTTGCCCCTAAAATAACCATTTCAAGTGATAAAATGATCATTTTAAGTTTTCTTGAAATGGCCATTTTAACCCTTCACACGACGTCATTTTAGGCTAAAAATGGAGTCCTTTTAGGATTCCTATATAGGTGAAATGGCTATTTTAGCCCAAAATAGTCATTTTTCCTTTCCTTAAAGTAGTCGTTTCATGTCTTGATTTTTGTGTATAAATACAGTGACCCATGTCAGTCAAAATGGTCAGCTCTTTTTGGCAAGTGCACACTTGCAGATATAAAAATCATTTTCTAAACACATTTTTCTAATTTTAAAGTGATTTTTCTAAATTATTTTCTTGCTTTCTCTCAAGTTAACTGAAAATCAATTCTAAAGGCAATTATACACAAATGTATTTTAAGTAGTTTTGATGTAATTTTATTTTTTTAGTTAGAACATATTTTAGAAAATTTCCTTGTAAATTTTACCTTTTTAGGTTAGAATGTATTTTAGGTATTTTCTATGTAAGTTAATTTTCATTCTATATATTTCCCTATATTTTCCATGAATTTTGTAATAGATAGAAAATGATTTTTACGCATTATGAAAAGTAACCAAATTGATTTTTATTCAATTAATTGGTGTTTTTCTACAAAATGGTTTTTGATTTTTCTTTAATAAAAGAAATAATAATAAAACTTATTTTCATGAATTAGCATGCAAGAACAAAAGTTCTCAAAGAAAATCAATTACTTGATTTGAATATATGTTTTTCTTTAATTACATGTATTTCTTTTGTAGTTGTAAATATGCTTGTTTTTATTATGTTTATTTGTGATTAAATGTTTTATTTTAATTTCAAAACTTACATGAGGAAAAGCATAAAATTATGAATTTAATGTAAAATTCTTTAACTTGAGGTATAAATAAGAGTAGGGTTCTAAACCATTCTCTTATTTTGGTCTTACAAGGTATTTTTCAACTTCGGTTGGGTGGCGACTCCTATCTCGTGGTGCCTAACTCACTTTTTCTAAGCTAATCAAATAGGAATGGCTTGAGATTCCTTTAATTTCCTTTTTGTCCTTTTGGATTTGAGGAGTGAGATTTAGGTTGAGTTTTTGGTTGTTTTGGTTTGACTAGCCTTAAAAAGAAAGGGACGTAAACTATGGCCACTTTGCTAGGGACACTATGAGACCATACTCCAAATTAATATGGGATTTTGTATTTTGAATTTATAAATTATCTTTTTTTGAAACTGCATTACACGCTAGAGCCTTAGAATAAGTTAGTTATCTTTTCTTACCTTGATGCCATTTTGAAGCATGAATCCATTTTCATTCAATTTGAAAGAATGTTAGAGGTGACATTGAATCCAAGCCTCGTACCTATAAGGTACACTAAATGGTGAACCAATCAATCATATGCTCATGACAAGATAGATCTATTATAGAGGGACCATGCTTTATTGTCTATAACTTGTGCGACTAATCGTGAACCCATGTAATGACCAATAGCAACTTCCCTTAAGTTTCTCAGTTAATGCTATATTGTGTGCTATATGGGCCTATATATGTGAAATATGGTTTAATCATCCTAAAATGTTAAATACATTAGTCTTTTTTTTAACTAAAATGGGCTAGACCTCACATTTTGGTTTGATTGAACATATCTAACATATATAGGCCAAATATCTTGCACACATTATTTTTAATGCAAGTGAAATAATGTTCAGCTATTCATCATTCATTATTCAAATCTGTTCGGGCCCCCGATGTCCAATAGGTAAGCGCTTCTAGGATATAACATATTAACCTCATATGTGGGAAGTGATAAAGGCAAAAGGCTCTTTCATATTTCATTCATCATCCCTAACCCCCTCTTTTATAGCCATCATTGATCCTCAAGCCACTTGGATTCGTGGTCCAGATGGGACAATAATCTAAAGAGAGATCACTTTTATCACATATAACACAGATATAATAGAGATGGCAGGATAGAGAGAAGATGCCTTTTCTACTTAAGACTTTGAGGCTAAGCTAGATTAAAAGTTCGAAGAGTTTAAAAGAAGAATGATGCCTATAGTGGCAAGGGCAATAGCTGGTGTTGTTCCTACTTCTAATTCATTTCCTCCTATTAATGCACCATTAGCTACAGCTACTAGAAAAATAGTTGCTACTTCTAGAGGGATCGGTACAAAGAAAGAAGTTGGTAGCTCACAAGAAAAGGTAAAGGGGGCCTTATTTTTTAACCCAGAGTTTGATTTCTATGAAGACTCTGTGGATGAAGAAGGCTCCTCATAAATTTAAAAATGCTGCCATGAAGAAATTAGAAGAAAAATAGAGGTGATGGCTAAACTTATCACTTTGGGTAAAGGGTTAGCCCTAGATGAACTCACCCTAGAATGCAAAGAGATGTTGCCCTCTAAATTAAAGATGCCAAAATTACTTAAGTTCGATAGGACCACTAATCTAAGAGCCCATGTCAAGCAATATGCTATAATCATTCATGGCACAAAACTTAGTACCGAATAGAAAGTAGCTTACTTTAGTCTTATTCTATAAGAGAGAGCTATATATTGGTTTCATGGGTTAGAGGAAAACGTGAAAGCAGATTGGGAAAAGGTGACTAAGCTTTTATCAGCCAGTATAAATGCAGCACCCACATAGGGATTTCTATGAGTGGCTGAAATAGAAGTCCAATGAGACCTTTTAGAATATTTGACAAGATAGAGGTTTAGAGTTTTAGAGATAAGAAAAAAGCTAGAGATATTAGACCAAATTCGTATGTTCATTAGAAATGCTAGTCTTTATCTGAATCCAAGAGGTTCAAGGATTGGGAGTTGTTGAAGGACATCACCATTAACCTAAAAGAGGAACATGCAGAGTAAAAGAAAAATTAGAGCAGATTCAATGACTACAGAGGGCTGAATAATAAAAGTATGGGGGGAACTAGTTATAGTAGGGGTAGTAAGACCGCTAAAGTATATGCTACTTTGATATACTATTCTAACTTAGGTAAACCAGTGTCTTGGGGCCTAAAGTGGTTTTAGAAGGAGGGGAAGCTTCAACCTCTTTTATCCAAACTAATTAAGAGTCAATGATAGTGCAACCATAGATCAAATTTATATTGCCAATACCATCAAGACACGGGCATGATACAGATAATTGTTGTAGTTTAAGGGATAGAATTCAAGGTCTGATTGATTCAAGATAGATTCTTAATCCATAAAATAGGTAAAAAGGGCAAGGTGCCTATTCTAGTGTACCTCTGTTGGTAAATATGGTCAATTCAAGATTGCTAAAATGGTATATGCTACAAGACTTATATGAGAACAACTATTTAGCAGTAGAGAGGAAGAATAAAAATAGAATAGGGATCCATTTATGCAGATATATGGGCTACTGATAGTAAGAGTGAGCAAGAGGAGAAAGTCTAAGATTTATAGGTGGATTTAGATAGTGAACATAAGCTAGTTAAAGAAACAAAAGCTAAAGTAGTAACTCAAAATGGTCAAGTGGTGCTAGAAGTTGAAAAAAGTCAATTCCCCTAGCTACAGAGAAGAAAGAGGACGTAGTAATAAAGCAGCTAAAGAAAACTCCTGTATAGATTTCAATCTAGGATTTATTACAACAATCCTCTTCACACTGACATAAAGTAGTTGAGGATTTATGTGCTATATCAACTGCTATATCTCTATCCCAACTATTGGAGATAGTGAAAGGGGAAGAAAAAGAAATGGTTAAGTTTTTATATGCAGACCTTCCACTAGAAAGGCATTATCATAATTGCCCCTTATATATAAAGACTGAAGTTAATGGGAAACACACTGCATGTGTAATGATTAATGATGGATCATTAATCAATATGTGCTTGCTCAAAGTAATAGCTATATATGGGATTAAAGATTCGATGATCTCTCAGTCTAAACTCACTATTATGGTCCATGACAACACTAAGAGATAGTCGTATGGCACTTTCAAAGTAAAGGTCAAGATAGGGATAATTTTAGATGATATGGAGTTTGCAGTGCTTAATATCTCAGCTAACTTCTTATTGTTTTTAGGAAAATCCTAGTTCTATAAGCTCAGAGGGGTTCTATTAACACTACATCAAGTGATTAAAATCCCCTATGATGGTGACATTGTTATGATACGTGCTGTAAGAGAAAATCAAGTTCTAATGGATGAAATTGCCAACCAACCATTCAATGGGTTCCATATAACTGGGATCTTTTTTTTTTGAAGAAGATAAGTTCAAAGTACTAAATATGCTAAAGAAGATGAATTATTTGCTAAGTGTTAGTTTGGGGAATGATTCACAAAGGATGGTAATAACTATATAGCTGAGGAGGCAAAAAGATTGAAGAGGTAACTATAGAGCCAAAGAAAAAGAAAAGAAATATCCCACCTCTAAAAGAGAGTTTTGTTCGAGCTTTAAAAAATATCAGTTGCTGTAGAGACTCAGAGTCTACCATAATCAACGGAAAAGTTATGCTTGGGTTTGAAATATTCAGTGATGTATTTGATTAGTCTACCGGTGAGGTCAAATCTACCTTAGATTTTTGGGATGAAGAAGTCATGACCAATTTAGCTAACTTAGAGATCAAACCTAAGGAAAAGATTCTGACCACAACCCTATTTCAGGATAAAGGGAAGGAAAAGATAGAAGAAGATAGCTCCTCAGAAGGATTTTTTTGGATATGTACCTAAACTTTTTAATAATGATTTTTCTATTTCTCATGTTAATAAGATGAATGATTTTGGTAATTTTTGTGATGTCTCATCTAATTGCATCATGCATAATGATAATTATGACCACATATAACATGTTCGACATTAATTTAATCAATACTAGCTCATTTAATCTCAGTACCAATGAAAATCCTAAAGAAATTTCAAATGTATCCAATATAACTTTTAAAGAGAGAATTAAATTTGAGAGAATAATAAAAAATATGAAAATGCCTTTGCCTAGACTTATGAAGACATGCTCGGGAAAGACAAGGAAGTAGCTGAGCATGCCATCCATACATATCTAAAAGTTAAGTCGATAAAACAAAAGCTGAGGAGAATAAGGCAAGAATAGGTAGAGAAAATAAAAGAAGAGGTACACAAATATATTGAAGACAAGTTCTAGGAAGAAGTAAAGTATCCAACCTAGTTAGCCAACATGGTACCTATCACTAGGAAAGATGATAGAGTTAGAATATGTATAAATTATAGAGATCTAAATAAGGCTTACCCTAAAGATGATTTTTCATTGCCACACATAGATGTTCTAGTTGACAGTGCAATAATGTGTAAGATGTATAGCTTCGTTGATGAATACACCAATTACAATTAAACTTTGAACAAGATAATAGATAAGATAAAAACTACCTTTATCACTGTGTGAGAGACATTTTGTTATAGACTCATGCCTTTAATGTTAAAGAATGTTAGGGCAATTTACTAGAGGATGGCCACGAAGATTCTAGACGATCTAATCCATAAGAAAGTAGAAGTCTATGTAGATGATATGATGATCAAATCTACTACCATAAAAGGGTATTTTGAAGCACTTAAAAAGTTCTTTTAGTGAATTGGGAAGTACAATTTGCATTTGAATCCTAAGAAATGTGTCTTTAGGGTTACTTTAGGTAAAGTTTTAGGGCATATAGTGAGTTAAAAAGGGACCGAGGTAGACGCTAATAAAGTGAAAGCTATCAAAGAGATGCCAGTTCTAAAGAAAGAAAAGAGATAAGGAGATTTTTAGGGAGAATATAGTACATCAGTAGGTTTATAGCTAAGCTCACTACCATGCGTGAGCCTATATTTAAGTTTATTAGAAAGAACTAATTAATAAAATGGAATTACAACTTTTAGAAAGCTTTCAATGCCATTAGGAATACTTGATAAATCCATCAGTTTTGCAGCTACCAAGATATAAGAAGCCATTAATTCTTTATCCTGTCTATTAAAGAAAGTTCAGTAGGAGCTATGGTAGCATAAGAAGATGATTTGACGTTGAGTTTGCAATTTACTACCTAACTAAGTAGTTTCTTCCTTACAAAGCTAAATATATAAAACTTGAGAAGATTTACATAATGGTAGTTTGGGCTTTAAAGAAACTTAGTCATTATTTTTAATCATATACGGTATAGGCAGTGTCAAAATATAATACTTTAAGATATCTTCATATAGCACCATCTTTGATAGGAAGAATGCTTAAGTGGCTTCTTTTGCTTTAAGAGGTTGACATCCATAATATAATGAGGAAGACCATAAAAGGTTGTGCAGTATTAGAGTTCCTGGCCAACCATCCAATAGAATATGAATCAATAGAGTTTGAATTTCTAGATGAGAATCTAGCCCCAATCATAGTATAAGGGTGGCAAATGTACTTTGATGGAGTAGTAAATAGCAAAGGGGTAGGAGTAGAAGTAATTCTAATAACCATTGAGGGAGAGAAGTTACTATTAGCTAGAAAATTAAGGTACAAAGTCATAAATAATATGGTAGAATATGAAGCTTGCATTTACAGGCTTAAAGCATTATTGGCTTTCAGTGTAAAGACAGTTGAGGTGTTCAAATATTCATCTTTAGTAGTGTATTAGACCAGTGAGTAATAAACTATTTGAGAAGAGAAATTAATGCCTTATGTAGAGTATTTGATATATATCAATAGACAGTTCAAAATGTGTACTTTTCACTACAAGCTAAGGGATGAGAATCATTTAGCATATGGATTAGCCACTATAGTCTCCAAATGGGATAATCTAAAAGAAGTAGTCATTAAACCAATCTTTACTTCTAGTTTAAAGAGGCTTTGCTATAATACAGAACAAGTAATGGAAATATAGCAAAAAAAAGGCAAACCTTGGTTTTAAGATATCCAGAACTACCTAAAAAATGGGGAATTTTCTAAAAAAGCTATGAAAAAGGATAGAAAGGTATTAAGAAAGCTATTAACTTAATTCATCAGCATAGACGGGGTCATATACAAGAGGAAGTTAGATAGTCTTCAGCTCTATTATTTGGATGAGAAAGAAGCAAAGAGAATTATGGAAAAGATACATTTAGGATCTTGTGGCACACATATAATTGCTCAAAATATGTAATGAAGTGCCATAGTGTCAGTAATATGAGGACTTAAGACATATGCCTATATTATAATTACATAATCTATCATTTCCTTAGCTATTTATTGCTTGGTGGATAGACATAATTAGAGAGATACATCTAACAACCTCAAATGGACATCATTTTATTGTGGTAGCCATCAATTATTTCTTTAAGTGGGTCAATGTATAATCTTTTAAAAATCTAGGGGCAAAAAAGATGGCTAAGTTCATAGAGAAGAATCTAATTTGCAGATATAGGGTTATACACCATATAGTTTTAGATAACAGTGTCTAATTTCAAGCTAAGATGAAGGCACTATTATAAAAATACAAGATATAACATCATAAATCCTCTTCTTACAGACTTCAAGCTGACAGAGTAGTTGAAGCACCAAATAAGAATATTAAAATGATCCTAGCTAAGATGTTAGAGACTTATAGAGATTAGGTTGATAGACTTCCATTTGCTATTTGGGGTTACAAGATGAAAATTCAAACTTTGATAGGTGCTACTACATTTTTCTTGGTATATGGGATAGATGTCATACTCCTTATAGAAATTGAGCTATAATTATTAAGGGTGCTTATAGAGGTATAAGTTCCTAAAATAGCTTAGGCTCAATAGAGGTTCCAACAGTTAAACATGTTAGATGAGAAATGCTTAAAGGTTAATTATCATAATCAAGTTCATTAAAAAAAGATGGCAAAAGCTTTTGGTAAAAGTGTAAAGAATCACAAATTGAAAGAAAGAGGTTTAGTCCTCAAGTTGATGAGATTGGGCTTAATTAATCCAAGGGGAAATTTCAAACCAAATTAGGAAAGGCCCTTTATCCTTAAATAGCTATTGCTTAGAGGGGCTGCAATCCTTATAAAT
>CANXYI011005306.1:0-10300 GCA_948208565.1 Hura crepitans
ACCTACTGGATGGGTTGACTAGTTAACTAGAGAGTTAGCAACTGCTAGGGATTTTTGTCCTCCTAGGCTATTGCCTATATACATGACATGGTTGGTGTAGTTGCCTAGGTTTTGATCAGAGCCTTGCACACTAGGGTATTAAGAGGTCTACATGGATTGATCTCTATTATTTAAGGTCAATGGGGAAGTTCGCACATACTAATTTCAACCATCTTTTGTATTGGGAGGTCTGCACGGGCTGATCCTTGCTTGCCCACCTTATTATGGATTTGGAAGGTCCCATGTGCTCGATCCTTGCTATCCATCTTAGATGCTAATTAGGATTTGGGAGGTCTTATGGGGCTGATCCTTATTATTTCTATTATTTTTGGGAGGTCCACCAAGGCTGATTCTTGCCACTCCAATTTGGGAGGTTCTCATAAACTTATCCCTGCTATCAGATGGATTTGGGTAGGTGCAACTACTCAAGTCCAAAATGTGAGCCACTGTATATTCTAGATCCTGTTCTTAGTGTCTGTAAGTGTAGTCTTTCCATTATAGGCATGAAATAGAATAACGGAAATAAATTTAATGGTAATGACTGGATTGAATTTTTGATATACTTAGAATGAGTAAAAGTACTAGATGTAACTTGGAAAATTTAATTATACTACAAGACACGCTAGTCATGATATAATAAAGCTAACTAATACATGACAAAATTATATGTAACTAGATCTGCAAGTTCACATAACTAACTTAGTGTGTGATGACTACATAATTGTGTTTGTGACATACATCTGTTACATTAATTCACCACTGAGGCTATAATTAGTGTGTCGGTGTTCTGATGTGTAGGTTGTAAATAGTAGAAGTGGTCCAACCTTGATGTGTACATTATAGTTAATTAGCTTTCTAGGGATCCATTTCTACCTTTTGTGGGTATATGTAGTGTAGGCACTCATGCATAGCAAGGGTTGGGGCCTAGAATTGGGATCTAGGTAAACATATGTTTTGGAGTAGTGTAACCTATTAATGTTAAATTTATTTACTTAATTAATACTTATACTTAGGTTGTGCATGGATCTATATAATATTGCATATCTAAATAATGATAGGTTTGAGACCTTGTGTTGTATGTTTATGTGCTAAGATTGATTGTTTGATTAAAGGACTAGATGAGACCAAGTGTTGATGATATTGTTGACGATAGATATAGAAGTGTTCTTAACAAGTGTAAAATTTTTGTTTTTCCACCTAGGTAGTTATTACACTGCCCAAATTTCTATAAAGTGTATTTTTGTTCTATAAATTGTCTTAGTAGCTAATTATAGATAGTATAAGAGTAACTTAAGGTTATAACATAGAAATAATAATAACACAACACTAGGGTAAACAAGACTATATGTCATAAATGAATAGCAATTAGGGTAGTAACACGATGGGTGACCTACAAGAAGTAACATCTCCAATTGAGTTCCTTTGGGAATCGAGCAGGGGCTGTTATAGTATGAGCATCAATTTAAGGGCTCAATTGAAGGAAATAAGGAGAATTCTGGATTATTTTGGCATAGGTAAATAGTAACCTAATTTTGAAGGAGGTAAAATTTCTTTAATCTAATATTTTTCTAGTGTTTTATGAGTGTTTAAGAACACATTTATGAGGTTAGATTCAAGTTTGGATTCCTTAATGATTTATAAAGAATTTTTTAATATTATGGGTGAATAGTGACCATGCATGGGAAAAGGAGTTTATTTTCATGGTTTAATATATTTCTAAGATGTAATGGGATACCAATAAGTGATTTATCAAGTTAATTTACAAAAATTGTTCGCTATTTGAATTATTGTGATTTTTTATGGATGAGGTTATGCTCAAAGAAGAAGAAAGAATGACAAGGGGAAAAAAAGGAAATTTAAGGCTTGATGTGGCTTTTAGGGAGAAATTGAGCTTAGTGAGGGATGTGTAGCCCTTATAGTTTGTGAAATTGAAAAAATTCATGTAAATTTAAGTGTGAATCAAATTGACATCATATGCCTAATTATGTGAAAACACATTATATGCTAGTTTCATGGAATTAATGACATTAATTGAGACATATGGCATGTAAGATATATGATAAGGCATTTTGAATGATATGCAAGCTTAATTAACTTAAAGAAATCATTTTGTGTCAATGATGCCATTATATGCATTAATATGCCTAGTTGAGGCATATAGTGCTTAATGTAATATTTAAGTATAATAATGCTTAAATGGATGATAATTGGTATATTTGACATATATTAGAGTATTTGAAAGCATGAGAATGGTTATGGAATGTAAAATGCACAAGATGTATAAGTTTGTGCAAAGTGGGAATATTATGAGTAATGATGTAAACAATACATGGGAAGGATATATACACATGAATTATGATATGTTGGATGCATTATATGTTACATATGATATTTGAATAGACTTTTATCTTAGAAACCCATGTATGGTAGAATAGTTACATGAGGCATTTATATGTTGTATGCCTAAATAATGTATATTTGTCATGGTGATATGTTATAAGTGTATAAATGTGAGAGATTGTCAAAAGTTCCAAAATCATGTATGTGTTATATTCATAATGCTTGTAAATGTGGCAATAATTTAAGTATACATACTAGTTATGTGGTACACCTATATATCGATGTAATTGTATGAATGCACTTTATCATGTTGAGAAGATATATGTAGAGAGATTTAACATGATGGCCAAATGGCTCTAATGCATATGTAACATAGATGTATGCCTGATATTGATAAAGTATGTTCATAACTTGATGTTATGATTAAATGTACATGAGAAATGAAGTGTGACAAGATTGAAGAATAGTAATGGATCCTTAGAGACTTAAAGGCCGAATGGTTTATTGTTGTATGCATGTATGCATACGTTTGTTGATAAATATAATATGGAAGATGCATGAACACAAGAATGATAATGTGTATGGACATTATAAAAATAGTGCTTAAAGTGAGACAATGCATGATGTAATGCATGTATATCAAGTAGCTGAATGTTTATCATGATTTTAATTGTGTGACATACATACAAGGAATAGATTAAATGATGAACATCATATAATTAAAGCATTTATGATGTAAAATAAGGGATAATGTAATGTGATTATGATGGTTAATGAGAATATAAAAGGTGTCAAGGTTGAACATCACATATGTTACCATAAAATGTTTTGAGATACATTATGTGCATGTATGAGGTATTACACCATCATATAATGCCATGATACATTTTATGATGAGATTTTAGCATAATGCATCTTAAATAAGCCTATGCTATTTTATGAACGAATATGGCAATTCTATGATGTAAAGAAATAAATGATGCTTATAAGAGTAAATGTCATGTTAATTATGTGTAATATGAGGAAATGCAAAAATATGCATGTCTGTGGTATGACCGAATAGCCTATAGCATAAAGTTATATGTATGTTATATACTATGTATGTTATGAATAATGTATGACCATATAGATAGGAATGAACATGCAAACATGTACTGGCATATGCAATATAATGGAAATCTATTTGAACACATATATGAACTATTGACATGAAAAAGATGAAAAGATGATATGTATGTTATATGGTAGTTGTGAAATGCCATAATGTATGATGAGATTGTGATATGGCCGAATGGCTTAATATGGGAAATCATATATGATAATGGAAAGATGACATGTATGGCATATGGCTATTGTGAAAAACTATAATGTATGATGAGCATATAAGATGGCCGAATGGCATAGATAAGACTTAGCATCTTGATATATCATGTTGTAAAGCCTAAGGGCTTAATGAATATTGTTTGTGATGCTTGAATGCATCCAAAGTCTTATGGAAGCATGATATGATGCTTAATGTTTTTAAAATTTTAATTATAAGTTTAAAGAATATATGATCATAATATTTGTAATCATTTAAAATGTAATTAAGTTGGCCCAAAAAAGTATGACAACCAAGATTGGATAGGTTGACTAGTTAACTAGGGGATGATAGTAGCTACTAAGGCACTTTAGTGCTCTGATTTTATTTTATAGGTCCACTTTTAGTATGACCCTCAAGACCATTATAATTTACTTGATCTTTAGATCTATGCTAGTGTAATAGCTGTTAGGTCCCACAGGGCCACTACACACTTATGCAGGTGTAGCCACCATCAGGTTAAATAGGGCCACTGTAGACTTTTTTTATGGGTATAATAACCATTTAGGTCCATTAAGATCATTATACAATTATGCTAGTGCAGTAGCCATTCAAGTCCAAAATGTGGCCACTGTAAATGATGACCACCATATCACATTTTGGGAGTTGTCTACTAGTTTTGGGCAAAGTAAAGAAAAGTAAAGATAATGATAATTAAATGATATATGCTATGATGAATAAAATAAGAATAACTATATTATTGTATAAATTTTATGATTGACATATACAAGAAAAGATGCTAGTTCCTTTTTACATATAGTTTATCTTGTATATTATGGATGTTATGAACAATGCATGATCTTATGGATGTGAGT
Organism: Hura crepitans; assembly: GCA_948208565.1. Classification (NCBI taxonomy): domain Eukaryota; kingdom Viridiplantae; phylum Streptophyta; class Magnoliopsida; order Malpighiales; family Euphorbiaceae; genus Hura; species Hura crepitans. The sequence goes on from CANXYI011005306.1 coordinate 4,555, forward strand.
GATCATGGAGACATGTAATGCTATATGTAATGAAATGAAATGCAAGATTTATGCATGAATGATGGTATGGCCAAATGGTCCTATATAATGATCATATTGTGTTTAAGGCATAATATGTAAGAAGTAAGACATAAGGAGATTTTGTGATGCGATAAAATAATGTAATATATGATTATCCTATTTTTAGAGAAGCATTAGAGATGTCTGTATGTTAGGATTTCTAACATTTTGGAAATGTCCTGATTTTAAGTGATTATACATCTATCGACGAAATATTGAATCTTCGCTTGATGGAGCTATATGTTATCCATGTCTATTTTATTTAAAGCATTTAATGTATGGCAAATGATATAAATATGAACATAATAAGATGAAAGAACATCTAAAAGCATGTGATGTTGTGATGTATTCGATATCGAATTCTTTATATGGTTAATACCTATTAAGTAGAATAATTTATTATAAATGATAATACATGCTCATAAATGTACCATACTATACCTGATACACCACTAAGCTACAAAGCTTATCACATTGTTTGTTTGTGATGTGTAGGTATGAGGATAGCTCAGAAGGAAGAACCTTTAAGCTAGAAAGATTATAGGTATATATGAAGATGATGTTGGATTTACAGTTTTGTATTTTATATGTAGAACACAAGAAAGAGATTGTATGAGAAGTTGTATGTATATTGATGTATGGTTTATGGGCTTACAATGTATCAAAAGTTTATGTGATCTTGTATTATATGTATATATATATGATTCATGTACTATTTTGTATTTTTGGATTAGAATGGATATGAAACAAATGTTAATATTTATGGATATTTGTGAATGAGATAATGTTGAGTCTGGATGGTCAGATAGACTAAGATGATGATGAGATGTGCTTTGACATATTAGAAGTGTTATTTCTATACAGGTTACCATTTGGGATAGTGTCCTGGTCAGTTATTATACTACCATATTTTTGACATAAGGACTCCATTAGTAAACCTTGGTTGATATTTTTGTTAGGATTGGTTTTTATAAATTGTATGATAAAATGAAAAAAGGGTGAAATATATTTTAAGAAAATTGGAAAATAATGAGTTAGATGATGTTTGTGTGTCACTTCTTATTTAGGTCTAGCAATTGAATTGGGTAAGGGATGTCATAGCCATAGAAGGTATATGCTCTTATTGGAAAAAGTTTAGGTATCAAAGGCATAACTACAAGGCCTACTTGGTGTCTCGTGAGAAGAAGAAGCAATGAGTTACTTTAAATTTAGGTGTTAATGTGATTGAAATTAATACTTAGATTGAAATTAATAACCGAACATAGGTATTACATATCTGATGTGATTCTCAATTAGTTTCCTTTATGCAAGGACTAAGGAGTAGTAGGAAGGTTGAAAAGAGGGATATAGACTTATTAGTTGTATGCCCTAGAGCCCTTGTATGATATGTACATAAAATGTTCATTTATTAATAAAAAAGGCATTTTGCTTTATTACTTAGTGCTTATATATATTTCTTTTATATTTTCTTTCGATGATTTAAATAATGTAATAAAGTCCCAATAATATAATCACAGTGTAGAGGAAATCATGAAGAGTTCGTAATGTGAGATTCCTATTACATGCAGTTGTGATAATACCTTAAAAATCCTTAGTCATAGTATTAACAAGATGGGACATTGTTAATAGAGATAAACTAGCACATGTTATACTTCTTGACTAGGTTAAACAGTAGTTCTCACAAGCTATAAGCATGGTTTTGCTTAGAGTTAACTTATGGATACTTTCTTATAAAGCTAGTTCATTGGAGATCCAACATAAGATCTTTACATGGATAATTAATCTATGTCAGTGCAAGCATGTCATTATAACAATGGTGCAAGTATCTTTATGCTTGAGCCTACTAACTATTTTAAATATGGAATGATATACTTTATCTTTGGTGTATTTGCTTTGAATAAGAAGTATACATAACTAGGAGATTAGCTATATCATGAAATACTTAAAGATAAGGTAGTGATTAATAGAGGATTCACCACCCTAGATTATAGAGTGAGGGGTTTATCTCATTGTTCTAGTAATAATCTTTATGAAACTTTAGCCAAAGTGAAGTGCAAGTGTAAATAGGATTCATAGGGGCATTTTTGGAATAAAGAAAATTTTACTAGAACTAGCATATTTGAGGCTTAATTATATATACTTAATTTAGTATTGAGTTGGCATAAGTCTATACTTAAACCTAGATGAAATAAAGAATGGTGAAAAGAGTTTATTTCATGGTAACTATCTATAGAAGGGTTAAGTTAATTCGCTTGACTTTTTGTCACATGAGCAGTTGTGATGCATGGCTTGATGCCTCTCATGACTTGTACATTTATGAATAATTAATTAGGAATTAATTATGATTTAATGAGAGTAAATCATAGGAATCCTAGTTGAAGTAGGATTTTATTCATTATGTACTGCCAACATGCTTTGGAAGCCCATAGGGTTGCATCGGTTGGGGAGGAGAACGAAGCATGCCTTATAAAGGTGTGGATACCTCTCTTTTTCAGATGCATTTTAGGTAAAGGGTTTAGATCCCATCAGAAATCTAAAGTTAAATGTATTTGGATGAGAGTAGTACCAAGATGGGTGACCAGTTGGGAAGTCCTTCCTTTTGCTCGAGAACAAAACCCTAAAGGGCAAGGGCCCAAAGCGGACAATATTTATAAGTGGGTACCCTAGGTCGTGACTGTTGCTATCAAAGCTGAGGCCTAGATTGATGTGCCAACGGGTCCTACGGAGATGTTAAGCCCTAAGAGGGGGAGGATGTATAATCTCACATTAGTTAGGGAGGAGAACGAAGCATGCCTTATAAGGGTGTGGATACCTCTCCCTTGCATACATGTTTTGGGTAAAAGAGTTTGGATCCCATCAGAACTCCAAAGTTAAACATGTTTGGACGAGAGTAGTACCAAAATGGTTGACCACTTAGGAAGTCCTTCCCTTTACCTAAGAATAAAACTGTGAAGGTTAGAGGCTTAAAATATTAAATTTTATTAAGTAATTTAATGGCATGAGATGTCATTAGAATTTGGAGAAAAAAGAAAGAAGAATTAAATTGGACCTAGGGTTCAATTCAATGAATTTGTCAAAAAATAGGTCTAAATACATTAGGGCCTTAAAGACCCAGTTGGTGATTTAATTGGGATCTTATTTCTAGCCAGCCTTTTAATTGTTGAAAGGACTTCAAAATAGGCCTAGAGTTGATTTAAATTGGGGCTTAAAAGGGCTTCAAATGGTTGCCCAAAAATGAGCCAAAAACCCAGCCTATAAGCCTATTGATAGGCTTTACACAGGGTGGATTAAATGGCCCATTTGATAGGCCTATTTAAACCTAAATAGGGTCATATTTTAATGGGATTAGTATCTAACCTAAGGTTTCTATGAGGATATAAATATGCCTAAAAAATCACCCACTACACATGGAAAAACCCCCTCTCTATGGAAAAATGATTTTTACTGCAAAACAATTTTTTTCTTCTTTCTTCTTCTCCAACCACCAAAACACCTTACTAGCCTCTAGGTTTTTGGTAATTTCTCATCTCACAATTCTTATATGCATACCTTAGAGGTGTTCTCAGTGAGGATCATTGTGTTTTGTGAAAAGCCAATGATGAGAAAATAAGATTTCAATAGGTTCACGATTGAGATGATATAGAATTCTAACTATAGTTTTTAATTTGATTTTGTTGTCCAATTCTTCCATTGTCCCTTTTTCCTTTGTTTGGTATCCATAGAGTTTAGTTATTTTCCATGCATAATCCAAGGAAACCAATAGGACCTACACGTAGTAAATGTAATAAGAGTTGTTGTATTAGCTATATGATTATAACATCTTGTTTTACCTTCTAGACTTGTATTAATTTTAGTCAATTGTTATCATTTTCCTTCTCTATTTAGATACATTAACTCAATTTCCTTTCTTATTAAATAAGGTTTTGTTATTTCCATTAATAAGAACAAGGGATATTTCATTTTGTTAAATTATGTGTTTTATTGTTTATTTATAATATGTAATGGAATTTATGTTTTGGATAAAGATAAAAAAGAAAATAACATTAAATCCAAGAGATCCAAGATAGATAACCTAATGTCATCTTATCTATGGTATTGTTGCCTTAACCTTTGAATGAGAAATGCATGACTAAGTTACACAAAGAGGGTAGCTTGGGATTATTTGATTATGAATCATATGACACATGTGAATCTTGTTTATTAGGCAAGATGACAAAATTACCTTTTTCTAGAAAAGGGTGGGTAAGCAAGTGAGTTATTAAAACTTATACATATGGATGTGTGTGGACTAATGACAAAACAAGCACATGGAGGTTTCTTATACTTCATTACCTTTATTGATTATCACTCATAATATGGGTATTTATACTTGATAAAATACAAGTCTGAAGCCTTTGAAAAGTTCAAAGAATTTAGAAATGTGGTTGAGAATCAACTTAGTAAGAGTATTAAAACTCATTAATCTGATTAAGGTAGTGAATAAATAATTCAAGAATTCCAATATTATCTGAGAGATAATGGTACATTGTCTCAATGGACTCCTCTTTACACATCACAATATAACAGTGTATCTCAAAGGAGAAATCAAACTCTATTAGATATGGTTTAATCCATGATGAGTCCTACAAACTTACCGAAGTCCTTATAGGGGTATGCACTGGACATTACTATTTATGTTTTAAATAGAGTTCTATCAAAAATGATTAATGTTACATCATATGAGATATGGTATCTCAAAAAACCTATTCTTTCATATATCATGGTATGGTGATGCCCTACATATGTGAAAAAGTAATGTTATATAAGCTTAAGGCTAAATCTAACAAATGCTTATTGGCAATATATCTAAAGGAAACTTTGGGATTCTACTTCATCACCCTTTAGAATATAAAGTGTTTATTTCAAAGCATGTAGTCTTTAAAGAGAAAGAGTTTCTCATGAAAGATAGTGCGAGCAAAATTGAACTTGATAAAGTTCAATATTAACAAATAAAAGCACATCAATCAACTAATTCCAATTCAATTACTCATATTAATTAGATAATAGAATAACATGTGGAAATCAAAGTTTCTAGACAATCCATTCTAGTTAGGACTATTCCAAAGAGATATGGATTTCTCATAGACAAGTATAAGGAAGTGACCATAGTAAAGGACAATGAGCCCACTAGTTATGAAGATATTTTAAATAGTTTAAAATTAGAGTCATGGCTTAAGGCCATTTAATCATAAATAGATTCCATGTATGATAACCAGGAGTGGACCTTGGTTGATCCACTTGAAAGGATAAAACCCATTTGGTGCAAATAAATCTTTAAGAAGAAGACCAATAGTAAAGGTAACATAATTACCTAATGTAGACACTGGGTCTCTAGGGCTCCTATGTTCAGTTTGCCTAATGATGATGAAAAGGACAAAAATCCTAATAAAAGAGGTTTTTTTCATCCGAATCGAAGATCTCAAAATTTTCCTTAAAAAAAGGTCAAAACTGCCATTTTCCAAGAGAAAACGGCTGTCTTGGAAGAACGGCTATTTTCTAAGAGAAAATGCACATTTTGGAAGAACAGGCATTTTCATGAAGGTAATGGCTATTCTAGGCCCAAAATAGTTGTTTTAGCTAAAATGGGCCATTTTCGCAAAGGGAACGGCCGTTCTGGGTCCAGAACAACCATTTTGGCTATTTTCGT
>CANXYI011005459.1:0-10457 GCA_948208565.1 Hura crepitans
AACTAAAGCATATAACTATGGCTTAAAATAAGTACCTAAAAAGTGGCTTAAAGTGTGCTATGTAAATGCATTTTTACTTGTGCCTTTAGAGGCTATATTTGAGACCTTTGTATGAATGGCTTTTATGCTTATGGTCTAGCCTTGGAATTGGCCAAGATAAGTTTGGCTTAAGGCCTATCAATGTGTTTAAAAAGATGTTAAAAATTGGGTTAAAATTGGACTTAAAATAGTCCCAAAATTTTACTTCAAAAGTGGTCAAAATGACCTGTAACTTTCCAATTGACCATTACTTGAACCAAAAATGTCACTTGACAGGAAGTGTTAACAATTTGAGTATTAATGCCATGATAATTCATAACATATTTGACCTTGAATTTTGGTAATAGTAGAATTAAATATTATTTTAGAATTTTTACCCGGTAGAGCTAAAATGTGGCTATACCATACCGGCTGAAAAATAAAGTATGTGATAAAAATTTGACCTGTCTATTTTTGGAACATAAATATTATAAGAATATTTTTGGTTAATAAATTAACTTACATTGAGGTAATTGGCCAATTAGTTAGACAACCACTAGATGGGTTGATCCATTAACTTAGGATTTTGCAACTAGTAGTTGTTTGATGTTCAGGTAGTAATTTTATTATTGCCTAAAGAGGTCTACAGGTTGATCTCCCTTATGTCACCCAGCGGTCAATGATATTTATTAGTGGCTGGAGAGGTCTATGGACTGATCTATATTATGTCACCTAGTTGTTGATGATATTTACTTATGGTTAGGGAGGCCTATGGGTTGATATCTATTATGTCACATAGCTTCTATTTACTTATGTATGAAGAGGCTATGGCTGATCTTTATTATGGCACACATGCTAGTATAGTGGCATAGGGCTAGAATGTGGACCACTACACCTGTTTATTTTCCCTCTAGATCTAATGTTTTTAATAGTCATCTTCCTAGTCGGGCTTGTGAATTAAATCCAGTGAATAGTAGAATAATAATGAAAGATAAAAATTAAGCATAATTAGATGACTTTTTCTGAGAAATTGGTGAAATATAAATAAAAGGGCATTTCAATCATTTTACACATATGTTATAAATAAATTGATTCTTGTAACGTATGCATGCTACAAATATTAATAGTTACTCTAAATAATTTATGTGAGTCAAAAATATTATTTTAGGACTTATAAATGCCTTAGAGGTATTTTAGTAATTTGCCACCAAGTTGTATAATTGAATTACATAATGAAGTAAAATCGGTTATTAAACTACATAGGTATGGAAATAATATAATGCCATGATTTAAATGCTTTAAGTTCAACACTGAGGATCTCATTCACTCAGCCTATCTGTTTTGGTGTGTAGGTACTCAGTAGAAAAATCCTGCCTCATGAAGTATGACAATTAGGGTTTAAAAGATACTAGTATAGGATTATAAAGTAATTGTTTTATAGTTTTGATATCCATTTACCTAGGTGAGAATTAGGTAGAAGTATGTATTTAAGCTCTATATATGTAATGTGTATAAGTAAACATAATTTGTTGATGTAAATAAAATAGTCCTATATGCTTTTCTTGTGAATGTATGTTCAGCTATAATGTGTGATGTTGATGTGAGCCTGAGGCTCCATATATGCATGATTTTATCTATGGCCTTAAGGCTAAGATTGATGTGTGATTAAGTTGATGTGAGGTTGAGAATAAGGGACCAGATAGGCCTAGGAGTTGTGAAATGTTTATAAAAGAGTTAAATAGGCTTTTAGAAAATTTTGGGATAGATCTCGGACAACCATTATGATGTCAAAATTTCTATGTTTTTGTAAATGAACCGTAATTACTTAAAAGTGGCATTTTTACATTATTACACCTTCTGTGAGATATAAACCTATGAGAAGTGAATTTGGAAACAAATTAAGTTTAACTGATGTAAGTAATGGGAGTGATAAGAATGGTACTAGTGACTTAGGGGTGCGTGTATCACCTATGGGGTCTCCTAGAGGATCTAGTAGGGGTGTCACATTTGGCAGTATCAGAGCCTAGGTTTAATATTCCTTAGTAGAGTATATAGATATCAAATGTTTATGTTTCTAATTCCTCTAAACTATTACATTGTTTGAGGTTGATAAGTTATTCTTTTGTAGTAAGCATATGGCTAATTAGTTATCTGAAGGAGGGCTTGAAGAGGTGGTTAGTTTTGCACCAACTATAATTCAAGGGATAGGCAATACACCAGTACTTAAACTTAGTGATACTGCATAGTAGCCCCGACCACCAGGACCTGGTCAATAGCTAGCTGAAGCATCACCTGCCTTATTACAGTAGATAGTAAATTTACTTTGACAAACTTCCACTACTGCTGCTGCTCCACCTTTACCTCCTTCAATACCAGTACCACCTCCACCGCTAGTTTTTCCATAAAAGAGTCCCGTAGAGAGGTTGAGGAAGATGGGAGCTATTGATTTTCTAAAAAGGAGAGAGGATGATGCTACCAGAGCTGAATACTAGCTAGATAGAACCTTTAGAGTTTTAAAGTCGTTAAATTGTACTGGGGCTAAGAATTTTTAGTGTGCTACTTATCTTCTGTAGGAAGAAGCTAACAATTGGTGGAATACCAACAAGAGAAAAAAAGACACTAGTAGAGTTGACATGGGAATTTTTCCTAAAGGAGTTCAGGAAGAGACACATACTTGACTCCTATAAGGATAAAAAGAGACAAGAATTTCTAGATTTAAAGCAAGGAAGGAGAATAGTATCAGAATATGAAAAGGATTTTACTAGACATTTGAAGTATGTTAAGGAATTTATTCCTAATGAAGAGGAGAAATACAAGAGATTTTTGGTAAGATTGAATTTAGAGATAAGGATGTAGATATCCCATATTAGAGAGAGAGAGATTTTACTTTATTAGTATCAGCACCATATGACAATGAGGAGATGGTATAGGAAAAAAGGGATCTCTTCTAAAAGAAGAGGTAGTTACCATAGGGCAGTCCAGTGCAATATCAAGAGATGGGAAGAAAGTGAGAGAGGTCCAGTCACAGACACAGTCTTAGACTAGGTCTCAATATCACAGAGGATACTAGGGGTTAAGACAAGCATAGATCCAAAGGTTAAAACAAGCTTCAACTATTAGACCTCAATTGCCTCCTAAGGCTAGGAGTACTTTGAGTACAAGGGGCAATAGAAATAGACCTCCTAGATGTGTCACTTATTAGAGAAGGCATTAGGGACAGTGTAGAGTAGATCAACATGGGGAATGTTTTTTATGTGGTTCTTGAGATCATTTCAGAAAAGATTATCCTCAAAGACCAGTAAGGGGTAATCAAACTCAAACTCTAAATGTTGCACCATAGAATAGAGGACAGAGCTATAACAGGGGTGAGCAGCCTAGTGCCAACCAAGGTACTAGATTAGAAGCTCATACTTCAGTAAGGCAGAATGTTATGAGAGCGAGGGAAGAGGTCACAACACCAAATGTTGTTACTGGAACATTTTATTTATTTAATGTTCCACTTTTAACTTTAATTGATCCTGGTTCTACACATTCCTATATATGTACTGAACAAGTATAAAATAGAGGACTAAAACTTAAGAATGTTGATGTTGATATTAGAGTAAGCAATCCTATAGGACAAAAGCATTATTGTGAACAAGATATATAGACAATGTCTTTTTGTGATTCAGGGGTATAGTTTCTCAACTGACTTGATTGAATTGCCTTTCAATGAATTTGATGTGATATTAGGAATAGACTTGTTAACTGAACATCAGGCCATCATTGACTATAGACATAAGAAATTAACCCTCTAGATTGTAGAGGGACAGACAGTAAGAGTAGACTCTAAGATATATCTATCGAATAATCTCATTTCTATTGTTAAGGTATAAAAACTCCTTCGAAAAGGCTGTGAGGCATGCTTGGCCTGTATTATTAACATGAATATTTCTAACTCTAAGCTTGAGCATATTCCCATTGTATCTAAATTCCCTGATGTCTTTCCTGAAGTGTTACCAAGTTTAGCACCTCAGAGAAAAGCTTAATTTTGAGATTAAAGTATATCCTAGTACAACTCAAATATCTATTGTTCCTTATAGAATGACACCTAATGAGTTGAAGGAACTAAAGGTTTATTTGCAAGAGTTACTAGATAAAGGGTTTATCCAACCTAGTGTATCACCCTAGGGAGCACCTATATTGTTTGTAAAGAAGAAATATGGGTCGCTCAGGTTATGCATTGACTATAAGCAGTTGAACAAAATGACTGTGAAGAATAAGTATCCATTGCTTTGAATAAATGACCTCTTTGATTAGTTAAGAGGGGCAAGGGTATTTTCTAAGATTGACTTGAGATCTAGATACCATCAACTAGGGATTAAGGAAGGTTACATACCTAAAACTACTTTCAAAACCCAGTATAGGCACTATGAGTTTTTGGTGATGCCATTTGGGCTCACTAATTCTCTAGCAGCTTTCATAGATCTCATGAATAGAGTTTTCTAGCCTTTTTTTTATCAGTTCAAAGTGGTATTCAAAGATGATATTGTGGTCTACTCTAGATGCTAGGAAGAGCATGAACAACATCTCTAGGTGGTGTTACAGACCCTAAGAGAAAAATATTTGTATGCCAAACTCAGTAAGTGTGAGTTTTGGTTGAGGTAAGTTACTTTTTTAGGCTATATAGTTTTAGCTGAAGGAATCAAAGTTAATCCTAGCAAGGTAAAAATAGTGTTAGTATAGGAACCACCTAGGAATGTCATAAAGGTGAGAAGTTTTCTAGGATTAGTTAGTTACTATAGAGGTTTGTAAAAGGATTCTCCATCATTGCCACTCCTTTAACTAGATTAATCAGAAAGAATGTAAGGTTGTATGGGATGATCAGTGTCAAGACAATTTTGATATGCTGAAATGGATGTTGACAGAAGCTCCTATCCCGATTTAGCCTAAACAGAGTAGTGATTTTGTGATATATAGTGATGCCTCACTTAATGGCTTAGGTTATGTATTGATACAAGATTGAAAAGTAGTAGCTTATGCTTCCGAGCAATTAAAGCCACATAAGACAAACTATCCCACATATGATCTAGAGCTAGCTATTATTTTGTTAGCTTTGAAAATCTATGTATGGTGAGAAGTGTTATACATATACAGATTATAAAAGCCTAAAATACATCCATAAATAGAAGGAACTAAACCTGAGATAGAGAAAGTTGTTGGAGTTAATTAAAGATTATGATTGTATCATTAATTATCATATAAGAAAAGTAAATGTTGTGGCTTATGCTTTAAGCAGGAAATCTATGGTGACCTTGAAAGCTATGAATGTCAAGTTACAATCTACCCCAAAAAATGCTATATTAGCTAAATTGCAAGTAAGGCTAGATTTTTGGCATCAAATTAAAGAGAATCATATAAGAGATGAGCAGATGTTTTAGATGATTAGTAAAGCTAAAGAGGGGAAGGCCATAGGGTTTGAGTTAATAGAGAATGGGTATCTGTACTATCAGAATAGGTTTTGTGTACCAAGTACAGATGACTTCAGATTACAGATACTTATAGAGGCACATGAAGCTCCTTATTCCATGCACTTAGGGAGCATAAAAATGTATTTGGGTTTGAAATCCCAGTAATGGTGGCCTAATATAAAGAAAGATGCAGCAAAATATGTTGCTAGGTGTTTGACATGCTAGCAAGTAAAAGCTAAGCATCAGGTTCCTTCTAGGTTGCTACATCCTATAGCAATACCAGAATGGAAAAGGGAGAAAGTGACTATGGACTTTGTGATAGGTTTGCTTATGACTAGAGGCAAGTGTGATGTTATGTGGACAACAGTGGATGGATTGACTAAGATAGACCATTTTATCCTTATCAGAATGGATTATTCCTTAAAAAAATTGCCTAAACTATATATGGACAAGATAGTTAGATTTTATGGTGTGCTAATGGCTATCATTTCTGACAAAGATCCTCGCTTTACTTCTAGATTTTAGAGGAAGTTACAAGAGGCATTAAGTACTAGATTGGCTTATAGCATAACATTTCATCCTCAGACTAATGGACAATCAGAGAGGTTGATACAGATATTATAAAATATGCTATGAGGCTGTGCTATTGAGTTTAAGGGTTGTTGAGATCAGTACTTATTCTTGGCACAGTTTACTTATAATAACAGTTACTAATCCAGCTTGGGAATGGCACTATATGAGGCATTGTATAGTAGACAATATAGAACTCCCTTGTTTTTGAGTGAGGTTAGGGAATGAAAGAATGTTAGTGTTAAATTAATTTGAGATGCTGAAGAGAAAGTAAGGATAGTCAGAGAATGGCTAAAGGCAGTAGTTGATAGACAAAATTGCTTCCAAGCAATTAAAGCCACATGAGAGAAACTATCCCACATATGATCTAGAGCTAGTTGCTATTTTGTTAGGTCTAAAGATCTGAAGGCATTATCTGTATGGTGAGAAGTGTTATATATATATAGATCATAAAAGCCTAAAATACCTCCTTACACAAAAGGAACTAAACTTGAGACAGAGAAGGTGGTTGGAATTAATTAAAGATTTTGATTACATCATTGATTATCATCTAAGAAAAGAAATGTTGTGGCTTATGCTTTAAGTAGGAAATTTATGGTGACCTTGAAAGCTATAAATGTCAAGTTACAGTATGCCACAAAAAATGCTATATTAGCTGAATTGCAAGTGAGGCTAAATTTTAGGCATCAGATCAAAGAGAATCATATAAAAGATGAGCAGATGGTCCAAATGATTAGTAAAGCTAAAGAGGGAAGGCTATAAGGTTTAAGTTAATAGAGGATGGGAATCTGTACTATCAGAATAGGTTATGTGTACCTAGTACAGATGACTAGAGATTACAAAAACTTATAGGGGCACATGAAGCTCCTTATTCCATGTACCCAGGGAGCATGAAAATGTATTTGGGTTTGAAATCCCAGTATTGGTGGCCTGGTATAAAGAAAGATGTAGTAAAATATGTTGCTAGGTGTTTGACATGCTAGCAAGTAAAAGCTGAGCATTAAGTTCCTTTTAGGTTGCTACATCCTATAGCAACACTAGAATGGAAATGGGAGAAAGTGACTATAGACATTATGATAGGTTTACCTATGACTGAGGCAAGTGTGATGTTCTGTGGACAATATTGGATAGATTGACTAAGACAGCCTATTTTATCCCTGTTAGAATGGATTATTCCTTATAAAAATTAGCTAAACTATATATGGATGAGATAGTCAGATTGCATGGTGTGCTAGTGATAATCATTTTTGACAAAGATCCTTGCTTTACTTTTAGATTTTGGTGGAAGTTACAAGAGGCATTAGGTACCAGATTGGCTTACAGCACAACATTTCATCCTTAAACTAACGAACAATCAAAGAGGGTGATACAAATATTAGAAAATATGCTATGAGGCTGTGCTATTGAGTTTAAAGGTAGCTGGGATCAGTACTTATCCTTGGTAGAGTTTCCTTATAATAATAACTACTAGTCTAGCTTTAGAATGGCACTATATAAGGCATTGTTTGACAGATAATACAGAAATCCCTTGTGTTGGAGTGAGGTTAAGGAAAGAAAAGTTGTGGGTGTTAAATTAATTTAAGATGCTAAAGAGAAAGTAAGGATAGTCAGAGAAAGGCTGAAGGTAACAGTTGATAGACAAAAATCATATGCTGACCTAAAGTGCAAAGACATTAAAAATGCAGTGGGTGATAAGGTATTCCTAAAGGTTTCTCCTTAGAAGAAAATTTTGAGGTTTGGTAAAAAGGGGAAACTGAGTCCTAGGTTTATCAGGCCATATGAGATCACCGAGAGGGTTGGACATCTAGCATATAGACTAGTATTACCCCCTAAGTTATAGTAGATTCACAATTTATTCCATCTTTCTATGCTTATGAGGTACAGATTGGATCCTTCACTTGTGATTCCAATGTTAGATATCGAGGTGTAGCTTGATTTAAGTTATGAAGAGGAATTGGTTCAGATTTTTTGCTCGAGAGGTGAAACAATTGTGGAATAAATCAATACCACTAGTTAAGATGTTATAGAGGCATCACATTATGAATAAGGCTACTTGGGAGCCAAAAGATTTGATAAAAGCCCAATACCCATAATTATTTGCTTAAGGTAATGTAATGCCCATGTACTAGGGCTTCGAGAATAGTGCTCAAGACCCAAAAATGGCACCCAGTGTGCCGGGTCACTAGCATGAGACTCAAGGTAAGGTACACTTCCCAATATACTTCATAGGCTTGAAAGGGTTAAAATGACCTCAATAAAATTTTTAGCAAAACAAATAATTCATTTTGGGCTGTAAGCTACCAATCGAGCTAAAAAAATTTTTTGGATTGGGAATGACCTGGGATGTGCCTGGACGGACCGAAAAATAGTGGACTCTAAAGCTAAAAAATTTCACTAAGTCCAATGGTGATGGAATTTTTGGAATCGGAGGTCATTTGCGAAGTCTCACATTTTTTGACATTGGCATACAAATCGAGGTAGTTTGAAAAATAGTCTTATTAGAGGAATTGGGCCACAAAAATTCATAAGCATGCAATTGGGATTAAATAAGGAATTTTAAAATAAATGGTGGAATTTTCTAATGTCGTTCGAGGCTTTTCGGGTTTTCAACAAAATAATGATTTTCCCAAAATTTTGCTAGCCTAATTCCTAAAGGAATTAGGTTGTGAAACTTTGCAGGCCTCTAATTAGATGTATTTGAGGATTTTGGAAATAAATACAACAATTTTTAGAGGTCTGTCCAAGCAGCCGTAGAAAAATTCCCAAAGTTCTATCATGAACCGAGTTGCCTCGGAACACTCGATTTCTAATTTAGGTATTTCTCGAAGGAATTTTGTAGTGAAATTTTGCAGGTATAGAATTGGGGACAAATGATTATTTTAAGAACAAACGGTGCATTTTTTTACAAGCATGTGATTTTTAAAAATGCCCTGAAGTTGCCAGCCCTATTACCAAAATTGAGCTTTTATTGGAAGTTTGGGTGGCCGTGAGACCTACCTGTGCCACCTCAACAAGCATGCAATGAAGACATATGTCAAAATGGGAGTGACACTTGGCAAAGTCCACTAAAACAAGTGGAAATTCTCTCTTTTCTTCTTTACAAGTTACAGACACCAACTTTCATTGAGTTACCCATTCCAACCATTTTTCTCAAGTTTTCTCAATTCAATCATCACCAAAAATTACTTCAATCTATTAGGAATTGAATTGTGAAATGGTTAGAGGAAGAAAGAGTACCGAGGATTTAAGAAAAATCAAAGCAAAGTATACAGTTGTGGATAGCTTGGGAAGAAAATTTTCAATGGTAAGTTTTTTGGGCTTTTTAAGAATTCTTCTAAAGGGAGTTAAGGGTCCTAAGTAAGCCTATGTAAATAGATTTTCATTAGTGTGTGTGTGTGCTTTTTGGAGGAATTTTAAGTGGCTTTGGTGTGACTAAAAGTAAGCCATTAAGGAGCTTTTGAGTCTAATTTTCATGAGTTATCAAGGCTCGAGGTGTGAGGATTCTTCTCCCATTTGAGTTAAGGTCAGTGAATTTAAGTAATTGATGGCATGCCTTACCTTCCTCTTTAAGTATTTTAAAATCAAAATCTTAGTGTAATAGGGATAGGTATGAGGTAAATTTACTTGAAGCTTTAAAAATTATTACTTTGTGTGGGAATGGAGTGAATTATAGTAGGTTGTTCATGTGAGCATGGGTGAGGCTATTTCTATGCATGTATTGGTGTTTGAGGCTAAAATAATTAGGTGTAGGGGCGTTATTGTATAAGTTACATGAGGAAGCATGGATACATGCTCACAAAATCAACATAGAGTGCATTATAAAGGTGGTATGAGAGATAAAGTGTAGTAGTGTGCTAAAAGTGTGTTTGTGAACTTACATGAATTTATATGTGTGCTGGTTGTGAAATGTTATATATGCATGAAAGTGATGAATTAATGAGGTTATGTTGCATGAAAAAATCTTTTAGAAAAAAAAGTATATGGTAATGGTTGGCTATAATGGGAGTAATATGTTCAAAATGATGTGTTTGAGTAATGGTAGTTAGATGTGAGTGAAATGCTTGCTTTAAGGGTGTTAGATGAGGAAATGATGCAACATACCTATGCTTGAGAATTTAGTTAGCCGAATGATATGTTATAACCTTTAATCTTATATAATGTGTATGGATATAATGATGTGTGAGAATATGCTAAGATAATGAGTAGGAGGCATGTATCACATAGTGAATGAATGGTTAATAATGGTAAAGAGATAGGCATAATCTAAGTGGTAAATAAAATTAAGAGGTTTAGTAGTATTTTTTATGTAAGCATTCGATAAGCATGGGTTAATGCTTGGAAGGTAGAATAGGCCACAACTATTTTATTATAAAAATAAGATGTATGTAAGAGGCTTATTAGTTTTAATCAACATGTGTA
>CANXYI011005488.1:0-11650 GCA_948208565.1 Hura crepitans
TTGTGTGGACTATGATCCTTATGAAAAGAAGTCTATGTGGACCTCATATTAATTCTAGAATATCAATATACATATTAAGCTATAGAATAATCATACAACATGATAACATCACAAGCATGTCAATATGGTAAATAGGATATGTTAAAACATGGTATACAAAGCAAATAGAAAATTGTTATCAAACAATAGTTTGCATATATGTCAAATTGCACATATATTAATATATTAAGTCCGTGCAAACCTTTTCATAACTTAAGGTAAGTCTGTGTGATTAGGATGTCAATTATAGAATGATCATAATAGTTTAACAGGTCATTACACATAATTAAATAGCTCGAAACAAGAACCTACTCCTAATTAATATAGGGATTATATAGAATCACCTTATGTATGATTAATCATGGGAGATCATAGGTTCACAAAAAATAGTATGAATGAATATGATAAAAGGAGCCTCATATCTTACCTTGTAAATAAGCTTCAAGCAACAATGTAAAAGGTTAGATTTTGGAAAGTATTATGATTTTAGTGTAGGCTAAAGGTCTAGTAGATCGATCATGCTTTAGAGTCCTCTTTTGGAATCTTGGAACAGTAGGTTAAGAGATTACTAATTACTTTATTCTTTTGCTTCTTCTTTTCTTTCTTTCTCTCTTGAGAAAGGTATTTATAGGCTTTGATGGGTAGCTCTACCATCTAAAAGAGGTAGAGTCCTTGTAAGATTAAGAGATAGAGTCTAAATAGGAAGTTCACACTTTTAAAAGCTTTTCATTGGTAAGTTCATATGAACTTTAGGCTCTAAGTTCTTATGGATCTAGTTTATGGGTTCTTCTTGATGGTTTATAGACCTTAGGCCTAGTTTTGGGTTAAGTCTACTACAGTCTGTGCAAACATGGTCTATGGCTTTTCCATGCAAATCTTAGGTTTTAGGCTCAACTATTCTAGTCTCAATCTATTTAAGTCTTTATAGACATAGGCTTTGCCTTGTTTAAGTGAACCTTAGGCTGTGGGCTCTATTGTTCTAGGATAGGCTTTTGTTAAATCAGTGCGAACCTTATGGCATCGAGTCCAAGTGGACTTTTACTTGTTAGTCCATGTAAACTAAGGTTTTAGGTTACTTGCTTTGTTACTTGAGCCTATCTTTGGTTATCATTATAGGCCTAAAAGTAGGGCATCTACAATTACCCCCACTTTGGTGTGTGCTATGGAAATGTATAAATTAAAGCAGTGCATATTAAAGTACTTGAGTTTGAGATATTTACCTAGTGTGAAGCTACATCGAATATAGATGCCTACCTCTAAATTATTGCAAAAAACTTGCTAGACCTAAATTGTATCTTTCCTTACAAAAAAGAACTGATATTGTGAAGATGAACTAAACTGAATATAGATGCTTGCTAGTCCTCGAGTGAAGTGAAAATTCAATTGGATCTGAAGATGCCTTTGCTTTTGAAGTTTCTAGATACGGTTTGAAAGTAAGCTACATTGAATACAAATACCTACTCGCCTTTGAGTGAAGATAAATTACACTGAATATAGGTGCATGTTCACTTTCAAAGGAGTTTCAAGACGTTAAACTGAAGAAAACTATACTGCATATGAGTACCTATTTACCTTTAAGGGAATTTGAAAATGTTGAATCAAAGAAAACTACATCAAATGTGAGTGCTTATTTTCCTTTAAAGGAGTTTAAAGATATCAAAATTGAAGAAAACTATACTGAATGTAAGTGCCTATTTGCCTCTAAGGGAATTTAAAGAAAATTACACCGAATACGGGTGCCTGCTTGCCTTTAAGTTGGTAGGTTGTAAATGGACTAAACAAAATATAGTGATAACTCTAAAATAGTTTACTAAATTAAATCTAGTCATAGGTTTAAAGAAGCTAACCAAACTTAATCTTGTGATGAGTCTACAAAAGCTAACCAAACCAAATCTGGTGATGAGTCTAAATAAGCTAATTGAATTAAATCTAGTGATGAGTCTAAATAAGTTGACCGAATTGAATTCGGTGATAAGTTTGAAGAAGCTAAAAGTGTTGATTGAACCAAATCTAGTGATGAGCCTAAAGATACTAATAGTGTTAACTAAACCAAATCTGGTAATGAGTCTAGATAAGCTAACCAAATCAAATTTAGTGATGAGTCTAGATAAGTTAACCAAATTAAATCTAGTGATGAGTTAAATAAGTTGACTAAACCAAATCTAGTGATGAGTCTAGAGAAGCTAATAGTGTAGACCAAACTAAATTTGGTGTTAAGCTTAAAGAAGTTGACTAAATTGAATCTGGTGAAAGGTCTAAAAAAGCTAATAGTGTTTATCAAACCAAATCTAGTGTTAGTTCTAAAGCAATAATTCGAACCATATCTAGTGTTAATGACATTAATATTGTGCAAGTATGTGTGTGACATCATGTGCACATGTGTTGCGTGTGATGTAAGTGTATAACTAATGCATGAGTTAGAGGCTTAAATGTATTTAGGCATATGGCTAATGCATATAAGTGTGCATTACTTATGAGACTAGGATATGTGTATGTGTGAATTGTATGGACTGATATGAATATAGTGTACTGCATAGGTAAATTTGTGCTTTAGATAAATGAATGAAACTTTTCTCTGTGACTTTATCATGAATGATATACACATGTATGTTACTTGCCTTTTGTATTCTTGAGCTATGTGAGTTATATGACTGATATATGGATAAGGTGCTTATACCAAATAATGAATGCATGTTTGCACTAATGCTTGTGAACTTAATGACTGTGTATATATGTTATGTGCTTAAAGCATGTGACTACATACTAGATGCATTGATGCCTAATTAATGTGAGTATGTGAATGAGCTAATACATGTGCAAATGTATGAATGTGTCTTATGATTGATAACCTAATATTCTCTTAAATGAATGAATGCACTCTATCCTATCTTAAATGAATAAGTGTTAAAATATAAAGGTGATTGAGTGAGATAATTCTAGCAAATGAATTTGGTGATTAAGTGAATGAATGATATGCATGTTAGTTCTTAATCTTTTCTAGATGAAATAATGCTTCAATTAAAGAATACATGTAATGATACATGAAGAATTTGAATGAATGATGAATACATGCAGCTGCATAATCGGTATAACCTTTTCCTAGATGATTGGATGAATGAATGATAATGGCAAATGTATTACTAAATGATGAATATATCTTTTCTAGGATGGATGAATGAATCCTATGATTGAGGGATGATGAATGTATATACATGTATAGGCAAATGGGTGTCTATGATTAGAATAAATGTATGAATGAATCTATTTTCTACTAGATAAATGCATAAGTGACTATGTGTGTAGATGTATGAAACAGTGCATGTCTTGCTATTGAGAATATTCTCCTCTTAGACTTATCATAAGAAAAACTTGGGTTTCATGAAAACTAAAGGATTAAAGTGGTAGGGTAGGTTAAAGTAATGTGAATGAGATGTCCCATGAAGAAATAGGTTAAGTTGTGGTGATAAAAAGTTCTATGAAGGAAAAGAAGAGTAGGTCGGATGGAATGTGCCATAAAGGTGGTAAGGTAAAATGTCAAGTCATTGTAGGGAGCATCTAAACACGTGTGGCTAAATGATGAATGATTAGGATGAACAAGTGATTATACATATAAATGTATGTGATTACACATAGTATGGTACCCTTATTATTAGTTGGTCTAAAGATTTTCCAACTAAATATTCTCTCTACCTCTAATTTTTGCCTAAACTAACCTTTATGGGTTTTTGATCTAGCGAGGTATGCTTTAATTTTTGCCTAAACTACCCTTCGCAAGTTTTCAACCTAGCAAGCTTCTTTTTTTTCTTTTTTTTTCAAATTTAGCTTATCCATATTTAGTTAAGGCCTGGGATATGATTTAAGCTATGTTTGATCAATTGAATTTAGACTTGCACCTTTAAAATGATTGGATATGTTTTAAAGCTCTTGTACTTTTGCAGATTGTAAACCTAGAGTGATATGTCTTGAAGCTCACATCTTTAGACGTTTATAAAGCTTCTAAGATTAATAATTAGCTTACTATGGGTGCTAACTTTATGCCTTTGCCAGTGTTTTGAATCTTTTTACTTTGACTATACATTGAATGTCATCCTTTGACATTGTTAAGTAATGCATTTATGATATCCCTATTATTAGATAGTCTAAGGATTTTTTTGATTGAATATTTTCTTTTAATTTCTCTAACTTTTTCCTATGCTCATGCTCTTGATTGATCAGCCTAGCAAGAATTAGAAAACTCATGTTCTTTCTTTTTTTGAATGCAGGCAACCATGGTTGAAAAGAGAATGCTAAATTATTTGCAACTTAAGATAAGGTTTTGGAGTTTAGAAACTTCTAACCTTTGGATTTTTGTGTGCGCAAAAGCCAAAAATGTTAGTCTTTTTAGAATGATTATCATCAGCTTTTAGACTTTGAGGAAAATGATTAGAAAAAGAATTTAACACTTTAATCTTTGAAGCCTATTGAATTCAGAGCTCTTTTAAGATTAAAGATAAGGAATTCTTTTGGGTTTAGTTGCCCCTAATTTTTTTTATTTCTATTTATCTATCATCACACATATAGGGATATTTCTTATGCCTTACTAGGACAGATCAAGTCATGAGCTTCAGAATTATGTGCAGCAGTGATGAGCCATTCTTAGAAAAATCATGAACTATTTGTGGTATTTGTGGATTAAGATAATCATATTTGTTCCCTTTTTTGTGTTTTTTTTGAAATCTCTCAACTCACATTCAAGTGTTCCATGCTATATAATTAATGAGGTGAACAAAGATGCTTATGAAAAGGCAAAACAAGATTTTATTAAACTTTAATTGTTCCAACATAAAGAAAAGAAATAATTAAAAAAGAAAACACAGGCAATCTATCATATCTTCATTAGATCTTTCCATATCCTTGATTGGCACATTCTTGCAATTGGTCAACACTTAGCTCATGAGGTGGAAAATCAAATGTCAAAAAAAAAGAACCTCACTTTTCAGAGATTTAAGGGATGATAGTGAGGTCTAGCGATAGGCAATCTTTAGGATTAAGTATTGCACCATGGTCTATGAGGTCTTGGATTGCTCAATGGAGGGCTTTGTAGTTGTCAGTCAGGTGGCCAATCTCTTGGTGATAAGCATAATATAAGTTATGGTAATGGTTAGGTGGAAGTGGTGAGGAATAGTGTGCAGGTATTAAAGGTTAAAGGAGGTTTTCTTTTTTTAACTCCTTGAGCATTGTGAACAAGGGCTTATTCAAATGGGTAAATCTATAGGAAATCTTTCTCAGCCCAATCACTTGGTCATCACTTACCCTTATGGTTAAATTTATGCTTGTCGGGTTCCTTAGAGCACATTATTGTTAGAATTCTCAAATCTTTTCTTTTATAAATGCTATCATCCTTTGTTTTAGTGCTGTAATTGCCCTATTCATCATGCATTTAGTCACAAATTGACTCTTACCTTTGGTTTTAGGTCTGGTTGCCATTTTTGTGGTGAAAAATGTTGAAGGAAGGAAAGGGGTTGAGTCTTTTACTTCAAAAAGCTGAAGCAAAGAATGATCTATGTAGTTAGTGTGATACATGGTCAATGTGATATGATGCATGTTTCAAGCATTTTTGATGATATGTTATACTTAACTTGCATGGATGATTATAAGATTAAAGGTTAGTGATACATGTCATATATACATGATGTGCCTAAACATAATATAGATATGTGATGAATGCATGTCACACTTATACTAGGTAAGATGGTACAAGGTGAATGAAGTCTACAGATAGATAATAATTATAGTATACCAAGTGTATGTATGGGATGTGGGTGAGTTTTGCATGTTATTCTTATTAAAGTGATATAAGGTGGATGGTTAATGCATGTATAGATGAATGATGCATGACTAAGCCTAAATAGTTTGCATAAAAAAGTGAGGTTATGGGATCATGTTATATATGTATATAAGATGGTTCATGATACAAGACATATGTTTGTGTATGTACAACTTATGAAACAACATGGTCTATGTATGAAGGATTGTATAACATGTCTATGTAGGGTGACAATGTATGAACAATTACTTCTAATGTAAGGTGTGACTTGATGTAAGCAAGTATATAGATTATAATGCATGGATGTTTGTTGTGCATAAGTCTTCTAAGGATAGATGCATGTTATACCTTATACTAGGTGAAGTAGTGGGTTAGGTTGGTTGGGATAAGCATATACATTGATGATTTTATGATGAATGATGCATGCTTATTATGGTTAAGGACTAGACCTAAAACACTGGGCAAGTTCATGAGGACTTATACTATATGCGACACAAGTTAGTGTATTTATGTAGTTCTTTATATTAGATAAAGGAACATGTATACAAAAATGTATGAGGATACATATGATTGTAAGTATATGTGATGAAGATATATGTAAGGGTGCATACATGATTTTAGATACATATAAGGATGTATATGGGCTCCTATGCATATGAAGAAAATGCTTGTGAAGATGTATGGATGGTTTTATATGGATACATGTGAAGATGTATGCATGGTTCTAGATATGCGAGATACATGTGAAGGTCTATGTTATGTGAATGGTTGTGAGGTACATGTCATAATGTGTATGCATGAAGCTATGAGAATATGAGATATATATATGAGGTGATTATTCTTTAGATGTTATGATATCTATGTTATGTATGCTTATAAGGATAGCTAATGTATGGATTAGGTCAGAAGATCCTAATATAGGGATGATCCTGCGGAATAACATGTGTTAGCATGAGATGTACCTATATAAGTGTGTTTACAATATAAGCAATCTAGGGTGTTACATGAATGCTTGTATAGATTAGTGATGCATGACTGCCTAAGTAGTATGAATGGGGTAATGTTATGCATGTGTAACATTTGTTTAGTTAATGCATGAATGAGAGCTTATAACTCTAGTGCATGTATGTGACTTTCATAATGCATGATTTGCAGTGATGTCTAACATTGTGTATGATTTTTAGTGATGCCTGATATGTGTGCTTTATTTCTTATGTATGAATGATGTTTTAGGAACAAATATGGTGCATGCATATATATGGTATGGATAGTTAATGCATGAATAATGTTACAAGATACATAAATAAGAAGTTAATAAACCTTTATAAGATGACAACCTTTGATGCATGGTTATGTGCAAGTGTGAAGTGTATTTAAGTCTACATGAAATGTGTTTACAATGTATGAGTACTAGGATGGAAAAGTAAAAGTTTATGAGATACATAGGGTATATAAGAAAGATACAAATTTATGTCATGTAGTAGGTACAATATAATGTTATTTATGTATATAAACACAACAAAGGATACATGTTAGGTGTATAAAGACAAACACAAGTAGTAAGCCTTCCAACCTTATTAATCCCACACATGTGGTCTTAGCAATTCTTCTTAGGTGGGGTTACCAAGTATCATTAGGGGATGCACAAGTTTAATTATAGGTCCAATTAGGCCCAATAACCTCTCATATTTAAAGTGCATGCAAATATAATGGCTGATGACATTTTAGTCTTGTTTGAGGTGAAATTAGGCTAGGCCTATTCCAGATAAAAGGCATAATGGACTTACCCCCACTCTAAATAAGGTTAAATGTAATAGGCCCTGTATCAATCATAAAGCAATTACAATCACTTAGGGTTATGAAACCAAAGGGAAGTTGCTAAGGTTAACTATATAGGCTTTATAGTTTGGTTTGAGAAGGCTTTATGGTTCCCACATAGCTTAAAAGATCATCCTCTTCTATTATGTTCACTTTAATTTTCTTATTTATGAGAAATATATATCTCTCAAGAGCAGTACAGACTCTAGTAGAATTTTTAGGAACTAGAGTTTCTGTAGGTTCTACTATTACATCATTATCATGTGTAATAAGCTCCATTTGAGTCGATTAATATGCTTCTATTTTTATATCTCAAACTTTATCAAGTTCAATTCTAGTCCCACTTTCTTCCTTTAAGAGAAACTCTTTCTTTAAGAAGATAGCATGCTTTGATACGAACACCATTTATTCCAAAGTGTTGTAGAAATAATATCTAACAAACTTCTTTCGATATCTCACAAATAAACACTTGTCAAATTTAGCATTAAGCCTAACTGACACCACTTTTTTCACATAAGAAAGGCATCACCATATTTTTAAATGTAAAAAAGGATTGGTTTCTTGTTACACCAAATCTCATATAGGGTAACATCAAATGATTTTGATGGAACTCTATTTAATAGATAAATAGTAGTTTCTAGTGCATAACCCCAAAATAATTTAGGTAGTCTTATAAAGCTCATCATGGATTAAACTATGTCCAACAGGGTTTAATTTATCGTTTTAGATACACTGTTATGCTATAGTGTATCTAAAAATCCATTGAGATAATATATGGCACCTATTACCCATTTTGTACACCAAATCTGAATAACAAGCAGCATGCCTACTGATATCTGAACTATTCTATAAGAAAAAGCCATTCAAATTAAAACTATTCTCTAAATAAAACATTCCTTTCATGTTCAAGTTATAAAAATAGTGAAAAATTAAAAACATATTTTACAAGGCATACTAATAGGATCCTCATGTTGAAAATTCCACAGCATAATGGCTATATTGAGATACTTTCCCAAATCATAAACTATTAAAAAGCATTTTATAATGTCATTCATCTCATCTCCACTCAAATCAGGTCCATCTAAGCCTCTATCATCAATAGAAGGCAACACTCTTAAGCATGTATTAAAAACATTAATCATACAAGTCATGTAAGCATTTGAATACTTTTAAAGAAAGTTTAAATCATCTGTTCATAAGAAATTATAGAACATAATTACAAAAATATAGATTATGCCTAATTCCTCATTTTTTTTCATAAGAGTGCTATCTAACTATATGTATCACAAAAATTACACAAAAAGAGATCTAAAAATACCCAAATGGGATAACTTCTCGATCTTCTATGGTTTCAAGGCTTTGACTCTAATCTGTTACCTTTTTATCTATACACCACAAATAACACAATGTACTAAGCTTTTACTTAGTGGTGTATTCACCTTAATGTATAATTATGGCATACATCTGCAACATTATACATGCATATGAAAACTTTGTTAAGTATATGACAAGAATAAAACATGTATGCAATTTTACCAATATAATATGAATATATCTTAAAATGCACACATATCAACATGGTAATCCTATGAAATTCATAACATCACATATTTTAGCCACAATTGATTTTTCATTAACAACCATATTAATTAATAACCTTAGACGATATAAATATGCCCATTCAATAATAAAATCATCTAAATTCTCAATTTAATATTATTACGAATTTTAATTAACATTGTAGTTTAACACCTGCCCATACATAATAGATAACTATCCATACAATAGATAGTGGGACATGGCCCGAAGCCACATTAATCCATAGATTATATAAAAGGCTATCAATCAAGATTTAGAATCTAAGGCATATGACCCATAGTCCAAAATTCGGACCTAAATATCATATAAAATCTTAAAGCCTATGACATAGGACCTAAAGTCTAAAATCATGTCTCAAGGTCCAAGATTGCACATAGGCTAAAATTACATCCATAAATTCCCTAGCAATTGTTATCACTCCCTACTTGACTAGTTAACTTATCCAATTTAGATTGTATAATTGT
This sequence comes from Hura crepitans, assembly GCA_948208565.1. Taxonomy (NCBI): domain Eukaryota; kingdom Viridiplantae; phylum Streptophyta; class Magnoliopsida; order Malpighiales; family Euphorbiaceae; genus Hura; species Hura crepitans. Next base: position 9,727 of record CANXYI011005488.1, read on the forward strand.
ATGAGATATTATTAAACTTATTAATTTCACTATTTTAATTTAATATCATCTTAGTCACATATTTATCCCTTTTTGCAAGTAAAGACATATATGCTCAATATTTCATCATATCTTGGACTTTAGACTCATTATCATGCTCATCATACGCTTAAACATAAATAATATCAATCATTTATAAAGCAAAAATGACACATGCTCATAACATAAATTTTTTAATTCAATATCTCAATAACACACATGAACATAGACTTTATTTTAACCATTAAAGCTTATCATTCCATAAACAAAACCCGAATTAACTTTACACTTATAATTTGAAACTTAATAACACTTCTAAAATCATGTACATAGTAATTCAACATTTAAAACATGATTTTTATTTCCCTCATACCAACATAACATTTCCTATAAATCTTAATATACATTAAGCTTATAATAAGCTTATGAACTACCACTATAATACCCCCTACCCAATTTTATAGGAAACTGGGCAAAGGACATTACTTCCCAAAGGTCACCTATCTTAGAATTTCCCTATTCAGCTTTTGTTTAACATTTACTAAAATTATGTTTGTTTTGCAATCCTAAGCCTAATAGCTAATTTATCAAATTCATATTATTATGCTGATCATATGACATTCATAATCCGGTCTATTCAAAAATTTCTAACTTATTTAATCATGTCTATATGCACTAATTCTCTCTATCTAGGCATTTTGAGTATCTCAATAATATTCATACCATTCTACCCATATAACCCATATTATCATGCATGAGTGTCACTGATGTTTCATCTATAAAACACCACAATAACATACTCTTACCTAGACAGCCTTCGACTACACTACTAATCACCTCATGTTACTCATCATTTTTGCTCCTTATGCATCGGACAACTGATACGCTAAGTATACATGTTGTGGTGAATTTAGCAAAACATGCATTGTATCATACATACACTCATTACATACAACATGCATTAAGAATATGTTAAATTATTATATCACTATTCATGCACTATGCCTTATCTAAGCATTATACTCTTTGATTTTTGTAACTAAACTTTGACACAATTTGGGGAGTTACTCACACAGTTAACATGGTAATATTGGTTAAGCTAATCTAACTTAATATTATCTCTAGCTAATTAACCCCATAAAGTATCATATTATTATTATTGGTGGTTATTAATATATTTATTAGGGAATTTCTCTATTCTTATCTTAGTTTTTATCTTTATATTATTCTCATACAAATCTTCCTTTCACCTTATCTACATATGTTAACTTTATCATTCACTTAATTTATTTCATTAAGTGATTTAATTCCTAACTCTAGTTCCTATTTTAGTCACTTTATAAGTTTTTATCATTTATTGGTTCTTAATATCTGAGTTATTTAACTCATTCAGCATCAATTATAACTTAGCTCTATTTATTGAGTACCATATTTTTAACTCAGCCCTTATTCTATTTATAACTTTTCTTCTTCCTTCTATTATCCTTTATCTAAGTTAATCTTCATTGGTTAGACTTATTTTTTTTCTCTTTAATATTTATCTAAATTTCATAGTCTGCTTACAAATTATACCCTATTAGTTTTATTTATGAATAATCACAAACTATCAAAATATCATATCTCAATTGCCATTAATACCATTATGTATGATTAATTCATCCAGAGATTATTTCCAATTCAGCTTTAAGGCCTATCCTTGAAAGACAACTCTCGAATCACTAGATAATAGGAATCACACTATACAGTGGTCCATATTTTGGACCTCAGCATTTGTACACACCTCTATTCGATAGTAGGGATTAGTTCCATAGAACCTCCCAATAGAAAAAATTGGATAGCAAGGATTAACCTTGAAGGGCCTCCCAATATCACATGGGATAGTAGGGATTAGTCCCAAAGGACCTCC
>CANXYI011005534.1:0-10947 GCA_948208565.1 Hura crepitans
TGGAAGTGTAAATCTAAGGTTGATTCCTTCATTTGTGGTGTTGGTTAATTTGAAAGTATGGTAGAATTAAAAGTGTATTCTTAAGTGTTTTCATATTTGGCTTAAAATGCTTGCTGGAATTTGCTGCCTATGGTTGTGTGATTGAGTAATTTGCTACCTAAGATGGATTTATGTTGTGCTTAGAATGCTAGGATGTGAATTGATTGGATTTGGGTAAAGAAATCCCCATGGAATATGTATGTTTGCTTGTACCCGTGACCTATTTGAGTGTTTTCAAGGAAATGTTGCATTACACCTTTGCTTGATTGGCTTGAATTGAGATATTTAGGACTATAATTGAGTACATGGCATGGAAATATGCTTGAAAGTTATGATTAGGTAGAATAAAATAGGAATTAAGGCTATTTTGCCTAAGTACCTAGAAGTATTCATGGCATGTTGGCATAAAGAGTCTTGAAATCTGCCATGAAATGCGGCATGAATTAACTAAATATATGACTTAATGATATCATAACATACATCTTAGAAATGTGCCTTGAAATTGTCTAGAAAGATTGGACTAAAATATGCATTTAAAGCTTGAAATAATAACCTAAAAGTGACTTTAAATAGGTTAATAAATTGAACCTTAGTTGTGCCTCTAAGAGGCTAGAATTAAACTATGTTTTGGCCATGGAATTGGCCTAGTTAAAAGTGGCATTTATGCCTAGATTTTTGCCATGGAGTTAGCCCAGTTTCAACTTTTTTAATGCCTATGTTTTAGCCATGGACTTAGCCCAGTTATGGTTGGCCTAGTGCCTAGTAAAATACTAAAAGAACCTTGAAAACTATGCTTAATTTGGACTTAAAATAGTCCTAGAAAAGTGACTTTAAAAGTGGTCGAAATGACCTATAACTGTCCAGTTGACCTCTACTTGAACCAAAATTGTCACTAGATAGAAAGTGTTGCCTTTTTAAGTGAAAATGCAATGATAATTCATAAGACATGACACCTTGAGTTTTGGCAGCAATAGACCTAAAAATTATTTTGGAATTTTACTCGGTAGAGTTAAAAGTGGCCATATTAGTTTGAATAAATTTTTAAAGTATCAGATAAAATTTTTAACTGTCTATTTTTGAGACTTAAATATTATAAGAATAATTTTGGATAATAAAGAAAGTTAAATTCAGCTACTTGGCCCATTGGTTAGATGCCCACTGGATGGGTTGACCGATTAACTTAGGGTTTTGTAGCTGTTAGTTCATTAGTGGCTGGAGAGGTCTAGGGACTAATCTCCATTATGTCACCCATTTATTGATGGTATTCTTTGGTGGCTGGAGAGGTCTATAGACTGATCTCCATTATGTCACCTAGTTCTTAATGATCATTTGTGACTAAGAAGGCCTACTAGCTGATCTCTATTATGTCACATAGTTACTCATTTGTGGTTGGGAAGGCCTGCAGGCTGATCTTTATTATGCCACATAGTTATTTTTATTATGTCTGGAGAGGCTATAGATGATCTCCATTATGGCACACATGTCGATGTAGCAATGTAGGTCTAGAAGGGGGACTACTGCACTAGTTTATTATCCCTCTAGATCCAGTGTCTTAAAGTGTTATCTTCCAAATTGGGCCAGAGATTTAAATTAAGTAAATAATCAGATTGATTATGAGTATAAAAATTAAGCCTAATGAAATAGTAGTTTCTAAGTTTCTAGAAAAAGGGCAAGCTAGAGAGTATTTTAAACAGTTTGAGTAGATATGCCAAATCAATTACAGTGCATTAAGTTAAGTAATAAGCAAAATAAACATATAAGATGAAGTTTAAGCTTATTTGAATGACTTTTTCTCAGAAAGTAATAAAAATATAGCAAAAGGGTATTTTAGTAATTTTTCACCTTTGAGATAGATTAAGTGATTCTTACAAAGGATACATGTTAAAAATATTAGTGCTCACTTTAAATGATTTATCTGAGTTAAAAGTACTGTATCAGACCTTAAAAATACCCTAGGCATATTTTGGTAATTTGGCACCCCAGTGAATAATTAAGTTATATAATCAAGTAAAAATCATTCTTAAACTATTCAGATAAAATAATATTATTATAACATGATTAAATTACTTTATGTTCATCACTGAGTATCTCACATACTCTACGTGGCAGTTTTGGTGCACAAGTACACTGCAGTAGGACCTGCCTAGTAAAGTGTGATGACAACGATTCAGAGAATACAGGTGAAGACCTTGGATGAAATTATTGTATAGCTAAATATCCTTGTACTTAGGTGGGAAATGGGTAGGAAAATGTATTTAAGCTTTGGAAATGTAAATTAACTAAGTGAATATGACTTGTAATGTAAATTAAGTATTTTTATGCATATTCTTTGGTGAATGTATGATCCTATGTGATATGTGCTATTGATGTGAGCTTGAGGCTTTATATTTTTGCATATTTTATCTGTGGCTTGAGGCTTGAGTTTGATGTGTGTTAGATGATGATGATAGGCTGAAAATGGGGAACCAGATGGGTCTAGGTGTTATGAATTGCTTATAGAAGTGTTTAAATAGGTTATTTAAAATTTTAGGATAGGACCGAGCAACCATTATGCTGTCGAATTTTTAGGTAATACCTGAGTATGATTAGATTTCCTCTGTAATGACTAAACCAGATTGGTTTTAGCCTAAATGGATTACAAGAACTAACTAGAGTGATTTTGGAGTTTGCTAGGATGATCTAGAGTGAAATTAGTGAAAGTTAAACGAATGACCTTTGGAGAAATTTTAAGATGGGTGACCTGGCGGGAAGTACGCCGCTTATTTGGTTTCTTCGGGAATCTAGTACGGGGTTTCACAGTGTAAATCAATAAATATTTAAGAAATTACTAAGCTATATTAAGGGAGTAAAATATGATATGATTTTTTTAAGATTAGCATATTGAAAATAAATATGTGAATGATAGTTAAGTTATAGGAAAGGTAAAATTATAAATGTATATGCATATATTGATTATGCATTATGTATGTATGTCATATATGATATGGGGTTTTAATATACACATAGAAATATTTTGATAAAATGATCATACTAAGTGGATAAATAATGTATGCCTACAACTAAAACAAATAAGATAATTGAAATGGATATGTAACATCCTGTACCTGATTCGGGTACAAAGGTGTGACATTTAGTCATACCAGAGTAGATTTATATATGTCTAAGTGCTACATGGTTACACATGTGTGTGATGCATGTGTGTTAACATGCATTACATAAAAGCTAAACTGCTAGGACTTCAACATGGATATTCTTACTAGCATAGAGCTCATGTGGAAAGTACAAGTATGAGTTAAATAGAAAAGAAGTACACAAGACTATACATAAACATAAGAAGTTCCAAAGTGAAAGGTTAATTATGGAAATAAAAGTACAACAATAGAGGTATTAATATGAAGGCTCAATGTGAGTGATTACCAAGTTAAATGTTTTCTATAAAGAAATATAAAAAGTGAGGTGCTACACAAAAAGCAAAATAGAAGAAATAAACTAGAAATGAAAATATGTTACAATACAATTATAGATTATGTGAATTCGAGTAAGAGAAAATATACCTATTAAAGTAAACTAAATTAGATATATATAAATGGAATAAAGAAGAGTAGAATAGATTAAATCTGCAAATTAAATTATGAAAATGAGTAGTAAAGCCAGATGTTGATAAAAAAAACTGAGTGCGAAAATGCAAAATATAAGCCATAGAAATCTTAAGTAAGAACAATTATAAGAGATACTAAAAAAATAAAAAAAAATCAAAATAGCAAATGAACTATTGCTAAGTGAAGAAAAATGAGATGAGTTTATAAGTGAAGATATATTAGAGAGTCGTAATGTTATAATGTTATAGAAGTGTTACTAAGATAATTAAAAGATCAGTGATGATATAAAATTGATATATGATATCATCAAGGAATAAGGAGTGAGATGAAATTCAATACAATATAGAGAAGTGGTATTTAAAGATATAAGAGTAAATACTCCTAATATGCTTGTTAACTTTCCCTTATGTCAAGGCCATATTTATAAACATAAAGCCTAGGGATTAGGTGATGCATGATTTCATACCATCACTATTAAAGAAACATATGCGATCATGATACAACATTCTCATTAATTAACATCATCATAAATGCATAAATATAGTATAATCATGGACATACAAGCATGTTGCCTTGATTGAAGGGGAATTTAACAAGATACACTTATGAGAATAAATAATAGAGAAAGGATTAAAATAATTGTGATAAAATCATAGAGGTTAAGGATTGAGAATTAAACTATAGAATATAGATTGAATTGATTGTATAGTAATACTAAAAATGAAAAGTTATTATGATGATTCTGAGTAGACTATTGATTGACAAAGACCCATAACCAGAGTAGAGCAATGAAAGCATAATGGCTTTATACTATAAATGGTAGTTTGGATAGTAGTAGTGGACATCCCATGCTATAAGAGTAACAAGAAGGACTATAAAAGCTAAGTGTGTATGTTATATGAACCCTCTACAAAAAGCTGAAGAGGGGAAGGATTGTCACACCTTGACTTTTGGTCCAATTTTCCATAAGATTAGAAAAGGAATTAAAAGAAAAAATGGGGAATAAAATGGATGTAGAGATCATATAGAGTCAGTTAGTGTGAACTGGAAGGCAAAATGGTAATTTCATGGAAAGGCCAGGGACAAAAGGGAAATTCACTATTCATGGTAAAAAAAGAGGAGACACATAGGAGTAACAAGTAATTGACATGTGGCCTAATAATGATGAGAAAATGAGGTTCAGAAGCGGGCCTCAGTGAATAGTGCCACTTAGGTCATGAATAGTGCCCTCAGGCTAAATAGAGCTAATTCAACCAAAAATTAGTATTAATTATATGATGCATTGTGGTGAAATTTGAGAAGCATTTGAGGTCATATAAGAGGTTAAAAGACTAAAACAAAATCTGAATTTATAATTTATAGTAGACATTAAATTATTTAGAGCTGAACGGAAAAATTTGAAAATGTGCTTAAAAAATTTCAAAAATGGCACATCATGATAGAAAAAAATTATTAGGAATCCAAAAATCACAATGTTGGAATTTTCATTATGTGGGACCTATTAGAAAAAAATTATGGGAATAAATTCCATTAAATGTATATATTTAAGGAAAATGGTGGAATTAATGGTGTAGGGAGCAATTTTAGCGATTAGATTAAATAGTAATAGGATTAATCTTAGCCATCCAAGTGGAATTAAGTGGAGAAATGTGGTGTAAGGGATTAAATGATATTTTTAAACTAATTATATGTGGAAAAATTCCAACCATCCAAGTGTAAAATGCTACCCTTAATCATAGCCATCTATCTCATGTATAAATACCCACATATTAATATTTTATATATTTAGTTACAGCTAATACTCCCCCAAAACTTCTCATGGCTGAAATTTGTCTCACAAATTGCCTTCCCCATTTTTTTCATCTCATTACACCAAATAATCACTAAATATTATAATTAAAGGATTATTCTATCGACCGTATTATGCTAGCTACCTAAAAATCCATGGAAGAAGCAAGGAATTGGAGGAAGAATTGAGGTGTTGAGCAAGGGTTTAGGGTCATTTTCATGGTGGTAAGTGGTTCTCAACCTAACTAGATTAAGAAATTTAATTAAGGTAATTAGGTGATAGTTTATGAGTATGCAATGAAATTATGTGATTAATGTTACGTTTAATGGATTTTTCATGAGAAAATTCATTTATAAAGTTGATGAAAATGAAGGAAAGGTGATGATGAGATGGATTTAAGCAAGAGAAATGGTAGATTAATGGACTTAAACACATGAGGTATGTGTATTCAATGGTTTTGAATTTATTATGGAGTAATATTGTGTTAAATTTATGAATTTTTTTTGTTATGGTGAATTTTATTAAATTGGTAGTTTAATGGTGAAATTAGGATTGTGTTGTATAAGTTCTATGACTTAAACTCTTAAAAATGAAACTTAAACCCATGAGATTGAGTGAGGTCAAAATTGTGAAAAGAAGATGGCGATTCAATGTTAGATAAATGAAATAAAGGAATTAGGTAACCTTATAAACAATAGTGGATATAAGTGAATACTTAAATTGGGAAAATAAATTTTTATATGTTAGAGGATGACTTTGGCCAAACCATACATGAGAGGTGTACAAGGTATTGAAAGCAATTATGGAGAAAATTGAAGTAAAATAATGGATTAAGAAGTTATGTACATTAAATTGTATTGAAAATGAAAACATATAACAATTATAGGATAATTAATCAAATTAAATCAAATGCACTTAGTGTAAATCAATAAATACTTCGGAAATTACTAAGCTATATTAAAGGAGTAAAATATGATAGGATTTTTTTTAAGATTAGCATTATAAAAGTAAATATGTGAATGATAGTTAAGTTATAGGAAAGGTAAAATTATAAATGTAATAGTTTGATGTTTTAACATGAAAAAACTAATAGTATGAAATAAATGAATACATGTGGTGTATGCCTAAGCATATGATGTTAAATTAACTAATATAGATTAAATTAAATAAATTATAAAAGTATATATAACCAACGTTGTAACTAAATTAGCTCATGTTAAATAAATAAAAGAAATAAGTACAAATAAATAAAGGTATAAGTGTGTGAATTTGTCTAAATAGAAGAAACAAAGTATGTGGAATAAGGAAGAATATGTTATACATGCATCATAAGTTGATAGATGAGAATGTTAAAATATAATCCTAATATCTAAGAGAGGGTAAATGAAATAATTAGATTAAATCCTAATCAGAAATTGAAATCAAAAGAAAGTACACAGAAAGTTCTCAACATAAAATTAATGAAATTAATTTCAACTAGAGAGAGAAAACAAATTATTTAATAAGGTAAAATATGTATACACATATTTAATTATTATCGATGTCACTTAAAAATATTTATTGCATCCTAGATAATTAAAAGCTATGGAAAAAAACATTTATCAAATTATTCATATATTAATTTATTAAAAATATTGAGGGCAAAAGGAGATAGTTATAATAGAATGTATGTTTAAGGAATTAAGGACAATAATAACATATTAAGAAATTGTATTGAAAGTGCTAAGGATAATTTGACAAAAGTTAATAACCTAAGGTTTGAAAGTTAATAAGGGAAAACCCTAACCCGTGAAAGGTAAATAACGAAACAAAATATGAGCATTGCATGAATAAGGTGGGTATAATATGAATTTAAGTATGCAAGGGTAACCATGACAAATACTTACAAGCATGCTATAATAATGAAAATGAGAGTTAATATACTATGATTATGAAGCAATGTGAAATGTGATAATGTTTTTAAGAGTTCATGTTATATATTTATATGTCTACAATACAAGAATGTGAAGTAGAATAAACTATGTATAAGGCTTATTTAATAAAAAAAAATCATGAAAAAAAATGAAATGGAATGATTAAGAAGAAAAGCCCATATGAGTTAGACAACCTACTATGTAGGTTGACTGGTCAACTATGGGGCTAATAGCTATTAGTGGCTTTGGTTCATAAGGATTATTGCTTATTGTACTGCTGGTGCAGCCACTAAGGTTTTGATGTTAGCCTTGCAGACTTCTGGATATTAGGAGGTCTACCAGGAATGATCCTTGCTATCCATACAACTTTAGATATTAGGAGGTCTATTAGGGCTAATATGGGCCAATCTCAAATTACCAATTTTAGTTACATAGTTATAGGTTATTTAGCATTATTTATTATGCCATTTACTTATCATCATTGTGAACATATTTTCACTTTCACACATTTATCAATTACAAGCCAATTTACAAACTGTTCACTATTTATTTGCTCATTTCTATGACCTAAATTCTCAAACTATCATTATTATATAACTCCTCACATTTGCATCCATATGGCATACTATTATCATCAAATTTCCACAGCCTAATATGATTGACATTACCATTACTCTATAACACTTGTACTTGTATTAGTTCATCATAAGTGGTCACTTGCACACATATGCATACTTAGCATACCATTCCACATTTTAAGTCATACCAAACATATTTACCAACCATCCTTCTCTTCATCAATTTCACATTACAAACATATTTTATGTTTGCCATTTAGGCTAATTACATTACTAATGCTTATCACACATAAGCATACACCACATTATCACCATTCGGCCATACCATGAACACATATATACACATGACTTTCTTTCATGCCATTCACACACATAAGCTTCTCATTTTTCATATTAACATAATTACATAGCTATTACACATTCATACTCACATATACACATAAACTCTAACTTCCATACACTCTTTCACACATAATTATGTACACACATATGACAACACACATATATCATGTAACACACCTACCCAATCTATCATCGAAATGAATAAGGATGTCTCTTCACCCATCTTAGAGTTGTTATGGCCTATTTTCATTTAACTCTTATTAAGATTGGTATTTACTCATACCCACTAACTTGTTCAACCTATCTATTATACGTATAATACTACACCAATCATGTTTTACCCTATCCTAGGTAAATCTAGAGATATCAAACTTATAGGCTTCTATATAGTCTTATCAAAGTGTATTCAAAATGTTACTATGCATATTAGGTTACGTGTATCCTAAGCTACAGCCATAACCCTATTATGCATGAGTGCCACTAATATATTTACTTGTACACTATACCAATAGAGTTATCATTACCTTAGAAATCTTCTACCATACTACTGGCTGCAGCCATTCTGCTCATTACTGTCAAAGACCTGTGCATCAGAGTAACCAATACGCTGAGTATGAACTCAATGGTGAATTTAGTGAAACATGGATTGTATCATGTACACACATATATCACATGCAAGTTGCATTCCTTAATCATACAATATTGTTCTATTATTAACTCAGCTTTATATATTTCGTATATCTCTAGTCAATTCTTCATAATTACTCACAATTATAATGGTTATAGCCATATGTACATGTTTAATTACATTTCACATCGGTTGAGTTTATTTGCTTTTGATATTTTGCTTATTTCTATCCCCTGTGATATTTTATTTAATATTAGTTATTGCTATTGAAGTTCTCCTTAGGGAGTTACCTTTATTCTCTTTTATCCTTGCATTTGAATATACGTTCCATTAAGATTTTACCTTTGTCATACAGTTACAACTAAATTGTACTTATTCTTGCCAATCACATAATTACTGATTCAATTACTAATATCATTCACATACCACTACTTTATTTTTATTAGGTTTTATCCATCTCATGTGTCAATTTATCATGTAGTCAAGATATCACATAACAATTGCAGCTAATTTAATTATTCCATATTTTAATTACTTATGTCAGGTTACCACTGTATAATAGAGTATTAACATCTATTTCCTTTTTATAGGGCCTATACTTGAAAGGCAACATTATGGACCTCAACTTTTATAGACACCATCCACTCGATAGTAGGGATCAGTTTATGGGAACTTCCCAAATTGAAGTGGTAGGGATTAGTCCTTATAGACTACCCAATGATAGTAAGGATAGTAGGGATCAACCCTATGGGACCTCCCAAATCCCAATCATCAAATTCGGTGGATAACGGGGATCAGCCTCATGGGACCTACCAAATCCACAAATAAAATGGGTAAGTAGGGATCAACCTATGTGGACCTCCTAATACCCAGGTGTACGAGGCTCACTAATAGAACCTCGGTGCTTGCACCCACCATCTTAGTCATATAGGCAATAGCTTAGAAGGACTAAAATCTCTAGCAGTTATTAACTCCCTAGTTGACTGGTCAACCTATCCAATAAGTGTCTGACTAATATAGGCCATAACTTTCTCACATTTTTATTCCTTATTTATCATCATTTTTCCATTCAGCATCAATTCATTTGTTTACTCTAAATACTGTCTGAATCAGGTTATCATATTCCTTATTTTCAAGAATTTATCCTGATAGCATCAACCATTTTATATCATACTACACATTAATTACTCAGTATCTTTTAGCCAAGTCTTACACCTCAATTCACGTTCACCTAATTTACCATATTTCATCTAAGTCCTTTATGTATAATCAATAGTGCTTTTAAGGAAAGGTTTTATACTTCTTTACAAGTCAATTCCTTACATAAAATTTCATCTTATTATATCATTTCCTTTTAATATCATTCTTTCCAATCCACCATGAGCTCCTTTATTTCAAAGTCACATAGTTTATGGTTTACAAAATCCTCTTAAGTAATTCAGACTAGTCCCATTATTTCTAAACTCACTACCTAACAAACGTTCACAATTTAATATTAAGAATTTGCATTCTTGGTCTAACAAAATAGTTACATTCATTCCTAAGTTATTATTTATTTTTCTAAATTCATCATTCCCATGTGGTACATATGAGATTACATATGCATACAGTCATATGGATAATTCATTTTCTTTAATCCCTATCACAACTTACTCATCATCTATTCATCTCATATTCCTTCATACTCATTTCCCTTTCAATGTCTTCCAAAGTTTACATATTCTTTGCTATTTAAAATTTCTTTACTAATGCCTAACATTAATACTCATGGTGTTATAAAATCATGCACATACACATATCCTTAAGTTCTTGTCATTTACTCATTCCAACCTTATCTATGATTACTTATTCCATTAAATTCTTTATCGTTCAACTCATGTTACACCTAAACATGCACATTAATCACCATTTCCCATACCACATATAATAACCATCATTTACCATAACACACATATAAACTACCATTTACCCTTTATACATTCATCAATCACCATTTACTATTAACGCACATATCACTCATCATTTACCATTTAGTTATGACTCATTGGTAACTACTCAT
>CANXYI011005683.1:0-11795 GCA_948208565.1 Hura crepitans
GACAAGATAAGGTTAGGTGGCCAAGACTGACAGGAGTAGGTAACCTCTACTGACAAGAGTAGGTACACTAATTATACATACTGTAGACATGATAACTACTACAATGACAGGAGTAGGTAATCTCTACTGACAGGATAACTACTACAGATATTACAGATAAGGCGGTCCTCACTTATTGATTATTTCGTGTGATGGTGACATATTCATATCTTCTGGATCTGAATAGGTTGGTTTGGGCTCGTATTCTCCATAGTCCCAAGGGTCTTGAGAATCCTGGAAAGTTGGATCTTGATCAATTGGATTGGGCTCACTGGGCTCTTCAGTTGACTCCTTTGGCTCTGGAATTGAGGAAAGAAATCCTTGTTTTAGATTGGGATCATTCGTACCACTAAGAATGTAGAATCTCTTGCTCATTTTGTAGTAATGCTTATCAAGATCCTTTCTATTCAGAGAACAACATTTCATCTTGAAGTATTCATCCCTTAGAGTTTCATCAAATTGGGCTGGCTTCCCAATAAATTCTTTATGGATGAAATTGAGGACATGAGCAATGCTTGGATATTGATAAAATTGCAGCTTAGTGTAAGCATCTACTCTGACAAACCAATCTCTTAATAAGCTTGTGAATCTTGATGTAAATTCCTGAAGGATTTGTGAGAAGTCAGCATTAGGCTTTTTTGTTTGTAACTCCAACCATGCATAAAATTCTTGCAGTCTGTCCCTCCATTTGTGGGGAGAAATATCATCAAAAGAAAACCAGGAACCAGTACCACTGAACTGTGGCGTTGTGTTCTCCGTAAATATGTAATCTGACATCCCTTCTTCTGGGTCTTCAGTGAAATATTCTCCTCTTCGAGGGTTTTCTTCTCTTTTAATTGAAGGACCAGTTGTTGATGTTCCTGCTTCCTGTGGAGTTTCATCAGCCATTAATGCATCAGGGAAATGTTTTGGATCCTCATCTGAATCATTAAAGGATTCTGAATCTTCTTCTGATTCTGATGAGTTTAGGGATTGCTGATCTAGTGGTTGATCAAAAGTCTGAATGTGGGCTATGGTTTGTTTTGCTTGTTGGTCTAGGAAAGAGGTTATAAGGTTTGTATTTTGGATTATTTTGGATTCAGGGATTTGTTTGTCTCACTAAGGCCCTTGAAAAATTTCAGCCCAAAATTCCTTCGGGAGCAAAAATCACTATTCACCATAGACTGGGTTTAAAATTCAAAATTTTGTAAAATATTCCCTGGTACTCCAAAAATTCTCATTTAAATTTTAAAAATCCTCAATTAATGAGACTAAGGTCCATGAAAAATTTTAAGTCAAAATTCAATGATTGACTTTTTAATACTATTCATGGCCAAAATAAAATATTCAGAAAAAATACCAGTTGGTCTCAGAAAATTTTAATTCCTCCATTATCATACTCAGTGAAATTTTTGAGGTTCAAGGTATAGTATTTGCGAAACCATCCGAGCATATTCCCAAGTCTTGGCGCTGTCTCGACCTGAAATTATTTTATCTCTGAAAACAGTAGTTTATGACCTAAAATGAATTATTGATTCTACTAAAATTTTTAATTCATTCATTTTCCCTAATTTCAGGCATGTCCAAGTTTTATGACCAATATGCCAGTCATCAAACTCAAAATGATAACCCGCACCACGAGGATATCATTTAGGCCCGTCCGATACTGTTCACAAGACTTTGACTTTCGGGCGTTACATGTACTCTTTCTCCCTTCATCATGATTTTGTCACATTAGGTTTTCCTGGTAAGGTTTTTAATAAGACAACTTGTTATATGTATTATAAATATTATATACTCTTTTTCCTTCACTAGATTTTTATCCTAAAGGGTTTTTTCTAGGAAAATTTTAATGAGGCACATATTTGATAATGGACATCTAAGGGATAGTATTATAGATTCCATGAGTTGTAGATGTCCATATAACCCCAAGTTTGATTATATGGCTTACTATAAAAGAAAAGATAAATTATCATAATCATACATTGTGGATTGTCCCCGAATGACATATTGTAAGTGTAATAACAAAATAATCTAAATTGCACTAAAAGTGTAATGAACGTATTAGTGCAAAATTTATTATTTTTTTGAAGGAATGAAGAAAAAACCTTCAAATTGATACTCCAGAAGAAGTCAAATCAACATTTTTTCATATTTCTAGATAAGCAACCCCAAAAGTGATTTTGTTATCATTAAAATATGATATTTAATTGAATCTAAAAATATTGAAAAATGATAAAAATATTGATAAAGTGTTTGCTTATGCAATTACTTATGAAATGATCAATAATAATGTGTCTAAGTCTCAAGTTGTAGAAAATTCTAAGTTTGTATTAGTTGGCTAAAAATGAAAGAACAACTGAGATTATAATAGATTCATTAATTAAAATATAACGTTTATGAACCGGTAGTTCAGGCACCCAAGGTTGCTAAATTTGTTAGATATAAGGATTGTGATATTGCTACCATATCTAATCCATTTAAAAATATTCGTTATTTATCAAGCAAATTATGTATATTTGTGCTTGAAAAATACAATTCTACAAATCAAATGAGTATGAGGATTATTGGTATAGCCAATAAGTCAACAACAATGCATTAAAGATGTCAAATGATAAAGTTTAAAGGCAGACCAAATTCAATTTTCAAGGCATAATTATAAAATTGGAATACATCAGTTAGAAGACTTGTTATAATGATTGTACTTTTTAAAAGAAGTAATTTACCTCTAAATACTACATTCTTTTTCCTTCATTAAGTTTTTATCCTACTAGATTTTTCTTAACAAGATTTTAACGAGGCACATTTACAGTGTATAGATATCCAAGGAATAGTATTGTGATATAATGGATGACTACTCTAAATAAACTTTATCTGTTGTAAATAGATAAATTTTATCTAGCGTATATGAATTTTATTTTTAGTATTCTTATCTTATTCAATCCTATCTGATAGACTTCTCTTTGCCTATAAATATCCTCTTTTGTATTATTCAGAAGACACACTAATATAAAGAACAAATACTTCCTATCTTTTTTTTTTTTACTTTAATTACAACAAATACTGAATTATAGATGATTTCTCTTGTCTATTATTAAATAGAGTAACTACATATAATTAAATCCTGTAAATTGCTTCCCTTCTTCTTGATAGGTTTGGTTAGTGGTGGTAAACATTGTTGAATGGGTTAAGTACGCTTAGAGTATTATACCATCCATTTCATCAAATTGTTACTTTTTAAATAAAATATTTATCCCATTAAATTACAGTTTTATAAAATCAAGATGATATTTACGGCATATATTCGATCTTTATCTTTTTCATTAATATCGACACTATATTTAATATCTTAATGGTTATGGTCAGAAATAAAAAAAATTTTAATTTTTTAATATATTTTTAATGATATATATATATATATATATAAAGCCTATAGAAGACTCTCTCGATTGAAAAAATAACTATATTTTTTTTCTCATTAATTTGACATTTTATTTATTATTTCATAGCAAAAAATAATTATTTTTCCTCATTAGTTTGATATTGGATAAATATTATTATTTTAATTATGATTGGTAGATTTTAAAATTTAATGGTACCTTCTTTTAGGAATTTTCTCATTTCTAACCTTTTTTATATTTTAGAATTAAGGCATATTAGTTGGTTTCATGAGTTCTATTAATTATAGAATCCTATATTAATAGAAATTTTCATATAAAATAAATTATTAGTTTTTCTTTATAAATATTACAACTCACCTATGCTTGTGTCTCTGTAATAATTTTTGTTTTACTTAATATGGAACTGATTTTATTTTTATTCTCAATCAATTTTGATGTGCAGTGCTTTTGTTTTAACGAAAAGATCTCTTCCAATCCATTCTTTTTTTAAATTAAAGATATCTTAAGTTGATAGCAAAATTTTGGAAGATACGGATATAAATATAATAATAGAGGTAAATTACTCTTTTTTCTAATAAAAAATTTTCATCTTAATGTCATCTACTTATTTCTTATCAAAAGCAAGAGTTAATTTAATTTTTCTTTTTTCTTTTTATTGGCAATGTTCTGGAAAAACTTTTAGAATTTAATTTAATGATTTATCGTTTAAGATTTTATTAGAGATAATTTTTACATGAGTGAACTTTGAAAAAAAAATTATAGATTTATTATATACTGATTTTAGTTAACATCAAATGAATTTAAATTACAATATATTAGTTCATTGCAAAATATTATATAAAAGATAGTGCCAAAAAAAATTTTTTAAAAATATTTTTCAATAATTTAAAAAAAACATTTAAAAATATTATCTAATTAAAAAAAACAAGTAAAAGCTCTGGAAAATTAAACTCAAATGTCAACTTGAAACCTAAATCCTTTAAATGAACTGCCCAACTTGGAAGCTTAAACTTAATTACTTCAATTAATTATCTAATTTAATTGCTAATCCTACAGTCACCTTTTGCACATATAAATGGTATAAATATTTTAACACCCATTTCTTTAAAACCAGCAAATTAAGTTGTTGTTGATAATATTTCCAAAAAAAAAGTTGTTGATAACATTAGAGAATAGAATTGGAGATGAGATTAATTCAGAAGTTTGTGATTACACCAGAGACACCTACGGAAAGAAGAAGAATTTTCTTATCAAACTTGGACCTTGTACTTGTTACAGACATGGAACTCATTGCCTTCTTCGATCCTCCAATGACAAATATGAGTTTTTCTGAATACAGCAAGAATGCTTGCAACTCACTCAGTCGTTTGTTGGTGGCTTATGACTTTTTTGCAGGAAGGATTGTGCCAGCACTCGAAGACGAGGACCGATTCGAAATAGATTGTAATGGTGAAGGTATTGTGTATGCTGCTGCTGTAACTGAGACCAGATTGAGCCAGCTCGGTCAGCTTTTGGAATCCAAACCAGACTTCAAGAACCTTGTCTGCTTCTTGCATGATGAGGAGGAAGACAAACTTGAGCTCAAGGACAAACCCCTTCTTCAAGTTCAGGTTATATTTCAGGATTTTTTGGCTGTTTTATAATAGCTGTTTGACCTCAAACTGTAAGCTTAATCTTAATAACATGTTCTCACGACAGTTTACGCAATTTGGTTGTGGAAGCTTAGCAATTGGCATAAGATTTAACCACTGTGTTATTGATGGGATTGCCTTGAGCGAGTTCCAGGCAAACTGGGCTGCCTTAAGTCGAGGTGATGCCCTCGAAGTGCCACCAAATCCTGACAGAACAATCTTCAAACATAGGAATCCACCGATAATCAAACATCCCCACTTGGAGTTTTCAACAACCTCCGTAGAAAATAGTCCGTTCAGTCGTATGGGTATGGTTGGCACCAATGCCGTGAATACTCCAAAGAATACTCAAACTCGCCTCATCTATCTGTCTAGGCAACACCTTACCAGCTTAAAGAATGCAGCTCTCAAGGATGGCAAGTTGAAGAACTGCACCACATTTCAAGTTGTATCAGCAAAGATATGGAAGGCAAGGAGCATTGCAATGAAAATGAAAGATGACATTATCGGCACAATGCTGTTTCCAACGAATGTCCGCAACATTGTCAAGCCACAAGCCCCAATTGGTTTTGTTGGTAATGGTATACTACCAAACTACGCACAAGCAAGCGTGAAAGAGCTCATGGAAATGGAGGATTCTTACCTTGTGAGCAAAGTGCAAGAAAGGATACAGAGACTAGATGATGAGTATGTGAGGTCTGCAATCGATTGGTTACAGATCCATAGAGGGTCGCCTCGGGTCAAAAATAGCTTCTCGGTTGTAGCATGGTGGAGACTGAAACAGAACCATGAGTTTGCCTGGGGAAAACTTAGATGCGTTAGTCCAGTAGCAATGTACCCCAATATTGTGTTTCTGTTACCAGACACGGAAGGTGAAGGAGGCCTTAATATTAGCTTACAACTGCCTGATGCTGAAATGGAGGAGTTTGTCAGACTGGTGAGGGAAAATACAAGATAGATTCTCCAATACATACATATTAAAAATTGCAGTACTTTCCATGCTATTCTGATAAAACGCTCTGATAAGGGAAATTTCAGGGATATATAAATAATGAGATCATATGAAATGTATACAAATGTGTACTCTTAAATAATATTTTTGACAGCATTTTTGTCGCTAAGAGAATTTTGATCGAGCAATTCTGTACCATTTTTGTCACTAAGAGAATCTTTTTTTTTCAAAAAAAAAAAGTTAAAAGCAAATATGATTCATTTCAAATAATAAATATACTTGGCCTCTATCTCAAAATTTTACCATTTTTAAAGGTATTCTAATATTTTCAATAGTATCATGTCTGTAGTGAGAATGTAGAAATAATGATAGAATACTTCCCTGTGACTCTGAGATGTTCAGATTTATAACTAACAGCTGCTTCTTTTAGTTATTACATTCTTGTAAATTAGGATCATGTCATGATGATCATAAAGAAATATCCTGTCTATACTAAGATGAATTCTGAGATGCAGATCAGTAACTAAACCTTTTTTTCCTGTAGAAAACTTCTGGAAGGATTTGGTGCCAAATGGCTAACTGATAGTGGCAATCCAAGCACCCTCTTTCTCTCTGCCTGCGGAGAAAATAAATTGACAGCCATGACTCATAAGAAGTATTTCTCAAATTGATAAGGTCCAAAATGAAACAAAGCAATGGTTTTTAACATAATTCACATGACTGAAAAGGACGACTTGTTAATTGCTTTGCATTGTTTGTCCTTAAAATGCACAAAAAGAGATATTGATCACTCACGGTAGAGATCTTCTGTTAATACCTTATCTGGTTTTAGTTTCTAACAAATTTTCTCCCTTTCCTTCCTCTCTTCCTCCTCTTCTGCTTTCATTGATGCTATATAACTGAATAACAGCAGATATCCAAATGGAGAATTTAAACATATTAAGAAATTGGGACAAATTAATACAAGATTGCCTTAAATAAAGTTCTAACAGATGATGAACATACTGTTTCCTTTCATTATCCTCTGCGATTCTCTTCACCTAATGCCAAATCAATCATTTAATCATGTTATTACATTTCACAGAAGTTAAAAAGAGCAATATAGAGAAATTTGAATCAAAATGAGCAGCATTAAGGGTCTCGATGAAAGCATAAAAACTTAAAAGGATCCAAAATTCAGAAAGCATATACAGTACAAGAAATAAGGCAATGACAATAGATTCGGTAATTGATAACAATAAGCAAAAAGAAGTATATCACTGAGAAACCATGAAGAACAAATCTTAATACTTGTACTTTATGCCAGAAATTTCTCGGCGTAATTTATAGTTTTCATACTTTGCCATAACTTCTCTAATTAATAAGCTACCATATCAGTAATTGAACTCGAGTTTAATTTGCAACAGCAAAAAATTCATAACTTCTCTAAATTTTTATAGCATTAGTCTTTGTAACCAATGTATACAATAGAAATTTATAAATGAAGGATTATAAGAAGGTTAAGCTAGAATGTTGATAACCTTAATAACATGTTTACATCTTGTAATTTAAAAGGGAAAAAAGATTTGAAGCTAAAGAAAGACAAATTTAAAATTAATTAAGTTCTGATTGAATCTTAAATATGATCATTTGATATTATTGTCAAATCTAGTTTTATGATATATTATGGAAAAATTAGACCTTTATCACTTTTTATTTGTATTTTATGGTTGAGTATATAAATGGGCTTGCCTCAAAGTATGTCTGTATTAACTACCAAAGTTAAAAATATTGTTGGTGCTGTAGTTTTAGCAGCAGCCATAAGAGCCCTCACCTCCCAACAAGATTAGAGTCTTTGATTCTTTAAGCTAAATGTGAAATTGACATAATTTGGCATAGAATATATCTTCTATGTGATATCAGTTCCAGAATTCCCATTAATATGTATAGCACATGAATAAATGTGAAAATTAAAAATCCCATATTTGATCATAAAACCAAACTTGCCTCATGAAGTGGATATCTTTTTCTCAATACAAACCCTGCATCTATTAATCATGATCCGGACGAGCTCTCATAAAAATAATTTAGACAGGAAAAAATCCGTGCAAGGTGAAGAAAAAAAAAAGCACAGAAGGCACATGATCACTTTTTGACATGTGAAATTAACAGCTAATTACATTAATTTAGAGGGGAAACATGCAAACAATGTTCCTTAGGGAAACAGCTTACAGCTCCATTGAGTACTGTAAGAAAAAGGTGCACATAGAAAGAAACCGACTCCGAAATCATTAAAGTGATGATTTTATCAAGGTGTTTGCAATCAAGGATGAAATAATATAAGGTAATACGGGCGATTAAACTAAAAGAAAGATTAAACAACAAAAACAAAGATTGGTTCTTTGGGATATAATCCTAGCACAAGATGATCAGAGTAAAATATTTTTAAGACTTACAGCACATCCAGCTTGCTTCTACTGTTATCTTTCTACTAGATCCATTTGAAGTTTTTTCAGCATAAGATCATCATTTACTACCAAAGCCACCGTGGCATTATCCGCGGAGAAGCCCTTACCAACCATTTCATCAATAAGTTGTTGTGCCACTAACAGATTCTTGTGCTGGAGAAATCCTTGGATAATCACATTATAAGAGATGCTATCCGGTGGGCAGCCATCCTCATTCATTTTTCTGAAGACTTTGTGTGCTTCATCAAGTAATCCATGTCTACAAAGCCCACCTATTATTATGTTATATGTTTGAATATCTGGCTTTAACC
The DNA here is from genome assembly GCA_948208565.1 of Hura crepitans. Taxonomy (NCBI): domain Eukaryota; kingdom Viridiplantae; phylum Streptophyta; class Magnoliopsida; order Malpighiales; family Euphorbiaceae; genus Hura; species Hura crepitans. The sequence continues at coordinate 8,761 of CANXYI011005683.1, forward strand.
CTTCACTACAAAGTCTAGAATATAATTTTTTTGCATCTTCAAACCTTCCAACTCTTAACATTCCACTTATTAGGATATGATAAATGATACGATCAGGTTTCAATTTTTTCATTTGCATTTCATTAATTAAGTCCAATGCAACATCAAGATGCCCTTGTTTGCAAAAGCCGTCTAGCAATGTTGCATATGATTCCACATCGGCACAAAATCCACTAGCACACAGGTTCTTGAAAAGCTCCAAAGCTGCCCAAGGGCTCGCTGCATGGAGTAAGCCATGTAGGAGAGAACTATGTGTATAAGTGTCAGGAACAAAACCTTTACAACTCAATTCATTAAGAAGCTTCTTTGCCTCATCTATCCTTTTGCTCTTAGAGTACCCATTAATCAAGGTATTATAAGTTATAATATCAGGATTACAACCCTTGCTTATCATCAAATCAAACAATCTTCTAGCTTGATGCATTTTGCGGTTCATGCAATATCCATCAATCAGTGTGCTGTAAGTGATGACATTAGGCTCTAGACCCCTATGGATCATTATACCAAGTACACATTCAGCATTTTTCACCATCCCTTCCTTGCAAAGTTGACCAACCAACGTATTGAAGGTAACATTATCTGGTGTTATGTTCTCCTTCAACATTTCACTTAGCATCCCTAAAGCTTCCTTCCACCTACCCAAATTGCAGAAACCATCAATTAAAGAAGTAAAAGTGGCGACATCAGGAAAAATGCCTTTACTCTTAATCGTTTTGAAGAGAACTACTGCTTCGCTGACCCTGCTAAGCTTGCAAAGGCTATCTATGATGGCACTGAATGTCACTACATCTGGATGACAACCTATTGCAGCCATTCTATCAAGCAAACCTAATGCTGCATTGATCTTTTCATATTTACATAAGACATTGATAATCACATTGTAAGTATAAACGTCAGCTTGATATCCTTCAGCCTCTATCCCATTAAACAAATCTACAGCTTCACCAATCTTACCTTCTCTACATAACCCGCTAATCAACGTATTAAAGCTTACAATGTCAGGCTGAATACCCAGTTTGAAAATTGTCCCTAACACGGAGAATCCAAAATCAACATGGCCTAAGCGGCAGAAGCATTGAATCAAAATGTTAGCAGTATAAACATCATATGAGATACCAATCAAATCCATCTTTTTGGACAGAGAAACGACAGTCCCAAAATGTTTCATCCTAGCAAGTTGAGATAGTAATTTATTGAATTCGACTACAGAAGGCCGGGGATTCATATGAAGAAGCCGATTGAAGGAAGCTAATAAATCATCAAAACCAAAATCAATTTTGACATTGGAACTTCTAGGGCCGGAATTAAGAAGATGAAGATGAGAAATGGAACCAACCTGATGGAAAGAAGAGCAAGTAAGAAAGTGAGGTGAAGAAGAAGAAGCAGCAGCAGCAGCTACTAAGAGGCATCTGGTGCTCCTGCTTACAGTCATGGGTTCAACCACATAAATAGTTTTTTTTTTTTTTTTTTCGAAAGACCAAATAAATAGTTAATTAGTTGGATTTGTTGCATAAGAAAGCAGAGAAAGTGGGCGAATAAAAGCAGAATCCAAACAATGATATACACGGCTCCCCTTCGCTTGTTTATTTATTTTTTTTTATTCTTTTACTATATATTATTATAATACTTATTGTTAAATTTTTATTTGATGCAATATGTGTAATTTGTTAAAAAAAATCAAGATTTTATGTATTTTTTTTATTTCATATTTACGTAACTCAAATTTATTTATGTAATTTAATTTAAATATCTTTTTATGTAAAAATATGTTTTTAATTTAAAGACTTAAATTTAAAGCCAATAATTTATAATTGTATAATTTTTATACGATTTATATAACTATTTAATAATTGGATTTAGATGTCCCTTAAGGGATATTCTTGCAAAATTTCAATTTCGAGTATTGTTGTTAAAAACAGGATTTGATCAATTTAATCGCAAATCGATTGGAAACTGTCCAATTCATTTTGATAAAAAGTTAAATTAAATAAAAATTGGATGGAATTATATTTTTTTATTTTTTATTTTGCTTTTTTTATTTGGAAAAAATATTATTTTGGATTTATAATTTTTTTATTTTTTTATAATACTTAAGATTTTTTAAATAATTTAATGAATAATTTAAAAATATTAATAATAAAATATATTTAATTATTTAAATATCCATTAAAAAATAAAACATGTTATATTTTGATGAATCATTATAGTAATTTAAGTAAAAGTATGCTTGTATATTCGTTTAATTAAAAAAATCACAAATTAAAGATAATAAATAAAGTAAAACTTATTAGTTCATGGGTAAATATATTATTTGCCACTTACAATTTTTTCATATCATTGATTTACCCATAACGTTAATTTGAGTGTTAATATACCTTTATTATTAAGAATAATGGAGTAAAAGGCCTTTTCTCATAAATCTATATGCATATATTTGATGGCAGTGATTTGAAAAATAGTGTATAAAGCTATGTTGCATAGATATAGGCATGAATATATGTACTGGTATAGATATGAATATGAAATATGATAATTTTTTTAAAAAAAGGAGTACGGGTACATTATATATTATTAATAAAAAATTATATATAATTAATAATTATAATATAAAATTATAAAAATTAACATCCTTTAAATAATAAAAGAATGCATATATACACACATAAATTTTATTATTAGATATTTAACGTATTATCAACTTATATAATAAAATATAACTTTAATATTTGATTGTTAATGAAAATTATTTATAACTTTACGTGAATCTATAAAGTATAAAGTGTTAAACTCTCACTATATATGTATATTAAGAAGCGCGGGTATACTTATTTGAATTATTTATGTGAACCGAGTACGTATCCAAAATCAAAAAATAAAAAATACATACTTTGAAATATTATACATGTACTGGTACGTAGGTATATATCCGATACAGGTATGCCTCTCATTTAAAAGTAGCCATGCAATATAGATAAGGAGTTTATTGATAATTTGAA
>CANXYI011005690.1:0-11973 GCA_948208565.1 Hura crepitans
AATATCCTCCTCTTGTAACTTTACTTTTTACTTTTTGTTATAGATCTTTCAAACCTTATATCTTGTAGGACCTACGCATCTTTGCAACTTATCAGCATATCTAGTATAATATGATACATATATACATACACACACACACACACACAATACAGATGTATATAAACATTAAAAAGGTCCTCATCATACAAACATGATTATAACTTAAATAAGAAACTAAATGTTTTATTATGTCTGTATTAGAATAATAAACTCTATCATGATATAAATATGTACTACTACAATTTGTGTGACTAACTCATTAACACAATTAACACTTAAGCAATTTCATTCATGATATAAAGAGAGCTTAATCATTCATATAAAATAATAGTTCATACTATAAGCATCATAACATCCTTTATTTATCCAACCATTGTCATGTCTATGAATTACTTATCCCATTCTTCAAAAGTCTTATTATATAATTATTTTGCATATACTAAAGAAACACATATAGTCTATACTAGATAATAGGCATATATTGGATCAATAAGGCCCTCCGGACTACAAAGGCCTAGACATAATAGACTCTAAGGTCTTGTATCAACATAAAACCTGAAGGTCACCACATGGAACCCGAAGGCTATCTATCATCATAAGACTCAAAGGTCATAAGATCATAACTTTAAGGTTACCACATCATAACTCAAAGGTTACACTGGTATAGAAGTACCCTAATAGCTGCTATAAATCCCTAGTTGATCGGTCAACCTATCTAATCTATGTTGTTTACTTGTATGGGCATATCATAATATTTGTTTTTGTTCCACTATCCTAATATAGTTTAAGGTAAGTTTTAAAATTTTATTTGGTTAACAAATGATCAAATGGGAAATTTTTTTCATTATTGGTATACGTATCGTAAGATTATTAACATGCATAACCAATAAGGCATTATGGCCTAGCATTAGTATAGGTATACTTATATTTGCAATAGGTATAACATGAGCATAATTCATCTTTATAGCTTATTACCTCTCTCTTTAAAACCATATAAGTTTCGATGACCTTGATATATCATTGAAAAAATTTCATGACTTTGCATAAATCTTAAATTTCATAACTTTAGTATATACATTCCATCATTCCATAAGCTATATATCCCAACCACATGTTATACACATATTTATCATTAAGGTTGGCATAAAGGACCAATTAGCCCTCAAATTTCTCATTGGTAATATAAAATTAGGCATGATTAAAATCTCTTTACACTACTCGACATCTCTATCAAGCCAAATTATGCATACATAACATATTAGCCATGTTAACATCAAAAGCATTTTACAAGGGACTATTCTACTTAAGCAAAAAGGTCACACTTATCACATTTTTCATTCATTTTACTTATATTAAGCTATTATAAGATGCCACATAGCCACCAATTTCCTTTATTTGTGACTACAAAAATCACATATGCATTTATTACTCTAAACATACACAAATTATGAATGCAACATAGAATTCCACACATGCTTTATTCATTAATAATAGGAAATTTCTTGCTTAAGGTTAATTTTCATCTACACGTACCAATCACACATAAACATATCACATTTCTTTATTTTCAAGTTTTGATTCACTAACCATGACTACACCTTTATATTATTCTTATAAATATATAAGAAATTCTCCTAGATCATTTTTAGGAATTTGACCACATTAAACAAATAACATGCCATTATCACATATCCATCATTGTATACTAGCTCACAAAAACATTCTCTTACACAAATAAATGTGTGTGTGCGTGCCATCAATTTATTCTTTACAACCTACACATATACATAATCTTTATCATGCCTTTATGTGTGTGTATGTATGACAAACACCACACTCATAATTTATTTTAATAAATAACATCTCAAGCATCATGGTCACATGATCTTATCTTACACATCATTATCATTTTTATTGCCTTAATAAGTTCAGCCATAAATACATGAATTATAATTTTTTACACCATCTTAACATCAACTTACGTACACATTCATCATTATCATCATAACTCATATAATCAATGTTCAAACTATATGTATATTTAACACTTTTAAGGCATATAAATGGTGTATTTGATCATAACATGAAACATGCTCAAATTAACCATTCTCTCTTATCAACATGACCTTGTTCTTAACTATAACTTGGTTACATGAATAAATACCATCACATGCACACATAGGATAATTTGCCTTATAAACCTTAAAGCACACACTAGTGACCACTCAGCCCCTATATAATATGCACTACCTATTATCAATTATTCATCATACATATATAATTACATATTCATTTAATATCATAACATAATTATAAGCCATACCTCACTATTAACATACACAAAGCATAATTACAAACACATACATATACACTTTGCACACATAATTTTATGTAATCATATTATAAGGGATGCAATTACTTGAATTGGCTTAAAGTACTCTTTAGAGCTTTCATAAACCACCTTTTCTCATTCCTTTTAATTCTTTCTTTTTCCTTTTTAACATACACCTCACACACAAAAAAAATCTCCAAATAAAATCCATAAGTCTTTAAACTTAAAATTGACCTTAAAAACATTAAATTGGCCTTAAAACTCTTTAGAAAAAATATTAAACCTAATAAAAACTCATTTATACAACAATTGGTTACTATTCATCCATAATAATAAAAAATCATATAAATTTGTAAACAACTCCAAATCAATTTCTAACTTAATACAACTTTATTTGGGACCTTAAACATTACTAAAGAATATTAGACTTCAAAAATAACCACTTACTTGAAAAATAGGTACTATTCACTCCACTTGAATTCATCCAAAATTCCCCAAATTTGAGCTCCAACCTAGTTAATTGACACTTTAAAGAACATATTTAGATGTTAAAGATTTGATTTGGTAGGTGAATGAGGGGTTTTAGAAAATAGAGGTTAAAATCTCTCTTTTAATGGTTAATGTGAGAAAAGAAGAAGAAGTTGGTTGGAATGTCTCCTTTTAGTAGCCAAAAGATGTTTTTGGTTATTAACCTAAATGGCCAAGATCTAATTTCAAAAGAGATCCAAGGGCCCATATTTATTAAGCTCAAAAACCCTCTCTTTTAAATCAATTTAGTTATGTTCATCTATTTTTTTCATCAATTAATACTTATTATGGTTCCAAATAATCATAAATATTATTTCTTAAATGCCTATAAAATAAAACTCAAAAACCTCGAAAATCTTATTTAAAATGGCCATTTTTTACTTCCATTGATTTTTATAAAATTCCCATGAACTCAAAATATTCCAATTCCATTAATTTCCTCAAAATTTTTTAATATCAAGTTGTGACAATATTAGGTCCATCTAGGAAAAATGATAAATTTTTTGTTTAGCTCTAGACTATGTCAGTATTCATAGTATACTCCTATAACAACTTTACTTTTATTTTTAATCCTCTTATGATCTTATTTCTATTCCAAACTTTACCAAAAAAAATGTTTATAATTAATGCTACCATCCTATAACATTAGTACATTTTGGGTTTTAAGAGGTATTATTCACTCTTGGGTGGTACTATTCATGTACAAGCTCATTATCATTTGATTTGCTTTTGAATGTTCTCTTTTCTTCACCAAATTGTAAACATATACTTTTTAACTCATAAACTTTGAAGTCACTATTTAGGACTTCAAGATTTACTATTCGCAATCTTGCTCATTAGACTTCCAAATGTTCTTAATTTAATATCAAAATTTATCCACAACATACTTATAACTTCATCCTTTGATTAGTAAAAAAATCCTGATAATATCTTGAAAGTCACTATTTATGACCCTTGGTTGTCACTATTTAAAATGCTAAAATTTTCAGGTGTTACAAGGAGCCTTTGTCAATATGGCTTTCAACTTGTAAAAATTATCTTGACATTTATCATCCCATATAAACTTAGTATTCTTTCTTAATAAACATGTCATAGGTGTTGTAATCATAAAAAAAAAACCCTTGACAAAATGTCTATAATATCTAGCCAAACTGAAGAAACTCATGCTCTCAATTGTCTTTCTAGGCAGATTCCACTCCATGATCACTTCAATCTTACTTAGATCAACACAAATGCCATCTACTAAAGCTACATGTCCTAAGAAAGACGCTTTATCCAATTAAAATTCACACTTGCTAAGTTTCTCATAAAGCTTTTCATCTCTCAAAATCTATAAAATAATCCTTAAGTATTATTCGTACTCTTCATTACTCTTAGAATAAACTAAGATATCATCAATAAACATGACAACATACTAGTCCAGATAAGATTGAAAGACCTAATTCATAAGACCATGAAAGCGACTGGAGCATTGGTAAGGCCAAATGGCATTTTAAAAAACACAGCGCTTATATATGGTCCTAAAAGTTGTCTTTGGCACATCTAATTCCTTATCTCTCGGTTGGTAGTACCTCAATCTTAGACCAATCTTAGAGAAAACTCTTTCATCTCTAAGCTAGTCAAACAAATCATTGATATGGGTTTAAGGATACTTATTATTGATAGTCACCTTGTTAAGCTATCTATAGTCCACACATAATCTCAATGACCTATCCTTTTTCTTTACAAATAGATCAATGCTCCTTATGGTGATACACTCAATATGATAGACCCTTTATCAAGTAACTTTTGCAATTGAACTTTCAATTCCTTTAACTCCATAAGAGCCATCTTGTATAGAGCTATAGATAATGGTGTTATACTAGGCAAAACATCAATCCCAAACTCAAACTCCCATTCTAGTGGTAATACAAGCTTCTTTGAGTAATCTTTAGCAAAGTGACTTTTAGAGCCATATCTATAGCAAGCCCTAAGTATAATGAACCAACATGTGCCTCCATGCCTCTTGCCATAGAGTTCACACTATGTTATAAATGCCTTCTTTGCTATAGATAATAGAGCACTAGTTGCTTGGGATTTCTATCTGCCTACTGTATGTGAACCCTGGCCAGACCTTTAAGTTTACCCTTGCCTCTTTCTATTCTTTGGATTGATCTCCTTTAAAATTTTTCTCAGATGTTAGTGCTAAACTAGCTTGTTTTTGCCTATAAGATCTTTTTTTCTAGAAAAACTCTTTCTTTTCTTTCAAAATCTCTTCAATAGTATGGGTTGCTGCCACTAAAGTTGAGAAATCCTTGAGCTTCATAGGAGACACCTGAAGCTTGATCTCATGATTAGGCCTTTTTTAAACCTCTTTCATCTACCTATCTTGATTGTAACCATCTCATTTTCATACTAACTAAGCTTAGCAAACACTATCTCATACTCTGATATGGATTGATTTTTCTGCTTAAAATTCATAAATTCCTATCTTGTTTTGTCAAAATAATTCTCTATCACATATTTCTTCCTAAACTCTTCTAGAAAGAAATCCCAGGTCAAGTTTATAGCTATCATGTGTTATATTAGAGCATCCTACCATCTAAAGGCTTTTTCTTATAGTAGAGAGTTTGCATATATAAAATTTTCTTCAGGTGTACATATGAGCTATTGGATAATTCTAATCGTTCTCTCAAGGTGATACTCTAACTTTGCTAAATCATCTAAATTCTCAGCCATAAAGTCCTTAGCTCCTATCTTTTTTATCCTCTCAAGGTATGTCTTTTGAAAAGACTAAGGAGCTAGTGTCTTCTACACTAGTGGAGGAAGTGGAATAGCAGTAGCTATAGCATGTCTCAATAGCTCTACCATCTGCTAGAGGAGAGCTGGTTGTGCTTGGACTACTTGCCCAGCATCACTTGGATTTAATATCATAACCCTAGTGGATTTTTGTCTTATTATAGTTAGAGAATGGCTCTTGACTTCCTCATCACTATGTGCTATAGATGAACTTATCTTTAATTTAAAGGAAAAAGAATTAATTATAAGCCTAAATATTGTATTATTATGCAATGCATGATCGTTAGCCTAAAACACTCATATATAACCTATTTTGGGCTTCTTTTTGAGGCTCTTCTAAGCCTCAATTTAAATTAGCCAAAAGCTTGATTCATGTCCTTTCAACCCTTAAAAGGTCCATTTAAAACTAGATTAAAAGGCACTTTTAAATGGGCCTTTAAGGCCTAAGCCCTTTTTAATACTTAAAAAGGTCAAACTGGGTTAACTAGGCTCCAAGCACAATTTCTTTTTTTCTTCTTTATTTTTTCTCCTTTCAATAATATCTCATATCATTGAAATATCAAATATTTTAATAATCATTTCAATTCTTTAAGTGTATTACCCTATGGATTTCTAAAACACGTTGGTAATACATCTTGAATTAAAGTCCTAGTCCAATTGGGACTCTTATGGTTCAATCTCATTAAAGCCCATAATTAATTCCTAATTAATAATTCACTCATTTACAAGTCTTAAGAGGTGCCTAGATACATATCAAGACTACCCAAGTGTTGGAAAGTCAAGTGGTTTGGCTTGACCTGTCCATATACAATTACCATACAATTACTCCTTTCACCATACTTCATCTCGTTTAGGTCTAAGTATGGACTTATGTCAACTCAGTACTCAATTAAGTATGTCTAAGTAAGCCCTAAACATGTCAATTCTAATATTTACATCTTTATTCCTGAAATGTGCTTATGAATCTCATTCACAATTGCATTTTACTCTGATAATAGATTCCCTAAATAAAGATATATTAGACTTGTGAGATAAACTCCCCATTATAATCTAAGGTGGTGAGTTATTCATTAATCACTCAACTACCTTCAAGTATCTCAAATTATATGCAGCCTCTTAGTTGTGTATACATCATGCTAAAGTAAAAGCACAGGAGTCATTATACCCTTTGATATTTAAGTTAAACTTGGTGATCTCAAGTTAAAAGACAATTGCACCTACTGATATGATGAGATGACTTCACTAACATAGATTATGTATCCATGCGAAAATCTCATGTATAGGTCTCTAATGAACTTGTTTCTCAAACAAGCATCCATAGATGAACTCTAAGCATCACTATGCTTATAGCTTATAAGAACTCCTATTTGACAAAGTGAAAAAGTATACTATATGCTAGTTTATTCGTATCAATAATGTGCCATCTTGTTAATACTGTGTGTAATGCTTGAAAATCCTAGTGTTATGAATAGTACTTCTTGAGATGTGAATAATGTTTCCCAAGACTCAAGCCACACTAATTTTACTAAGTGGAAGTATTAATTATAATATAATATTGGGTAAAAATTGGAGTGAAATTAAAGTCACTTAAATGGTTAAAAATTACAATTAAGATTTTACGGGTAGTGTCACATGAATAGTTACATAGTTTTAGCTGAATTATAAAATATTTAGTTTTTGCTCAAAAAATTTTGGGATCTATATAACCTAATACTTAAATATTCCAAATATTCCATTGGCATTAGAATTGGAATTTTTAAATATCGAGAAATATTTTTACTAAAATCAAGTATAAATTAAAGTATGATTTTTATTTTTGTATTTCTCAATTTTTTAACACAAGTTTATAAGGGTTGATGGATCTTAGTGGCATGATTTTATGGAATATTTGGAGTGTGGATTGAACATTTAATTTGGGATGGAATAATTAAAAGAAATAAAAGGGAAAAAAGGGCTAAAAATGGTGACCATTGGATTTAAAATTAGAGAAATATTGGCCATCCATTTATTTGACCAAGTCAAAGGGGTCAAGGCTATAAATAAAGGAGTCAAATGGTGAATAGTGGCAACCCACTCCTCTCTTTTTCTTCTTCAATTGCTAATGCCATTATTGCCCTCCCTAAGGCATTTTTTCTTCTTTAATTCTTCCCTCCATCATAAATCTCTAACATCTAAACCATTAATTCATCCTTCCATCATGTCCAAAGCATAATAAAAGTGGAAAATCAAGAAAAGAAAGAGAGAATTTCAAGTTATGAGTATGGAGTGAATAGTGATAAAATTTTTTTGGGTGAGTATTTTTGGGTTTTGACATTTTTTTAGAGCTTTATGGGTGCCTAAAAAGATAATTCTAAGGTTAGAATTAAGTTTTGATGCATCTATGATTTGTTTTATTTTTATTTATTTTTCCTATTATATGGTATAAGAAATGAAGGAACAAGCAAAGGGAAAGGGAAACAAAAGGTATAGATCATTTGAAAGGGTGTAGATTGAGCCCTTAAGTAAGTGTAATCCTCATAATATATGTTGTGTGTATAATTGCATAAATTGAAGAATGAATGTTCTTATGTTAATGTGGTGTAAATGATGTATAATTATTCATTTATGTCTATTAAAGTGAGATTCGATATAATGGCATGTGATTATGCGTGAATATAATGAAATAAATGCTAGGACATGTTGGCTTTAAGGTGGTTAAATGATTCTTTAATGATACCTTAAGGATAACAAATGCTTATATGGCATATATGATGTGATTAAAATAGTGATAAAATGGTGCCTAGTAATGCTAATTGAAATTATGTAAAGGCTTAATAATGATTATATTGAGTTTATGATCTAAATCTAATATGATGAGCATGTTAGGAAATATAGAAATGAGTTTTAGGTGTTTTGCTATATGCTAGTTAGATGACCTATTTATGTTGTATGCATGAATTATGTATGACCATGTGATATGGACATTGAGTATGTAAGCTTAGGGGTGGTCGAATACTTCTCTTAGTCCGATTGATGTGATTATGTGAATGTATGGCTTGTAATTATAAATTGATGTAAAAAGTGAATGTAATGGCATGTGAATGCTTTGTAATTGATGATTTGAGGCAGTAGTATGTGGTGGCCAAAATGAGTGTGAAGTATGTTTGAAGTTGTTGAGATGAAAAGGCTATGTATTCATAATTATAAGTGTGTAAATTATCAAGTGTGCATGGTTTATGTGATCATATTATTCGTGAATGAATATTTGTACTTGTAATAATGTTTAATGGTTAATATAACCCTTATGGCATAATGTTATCTTGTAAGGCTGAAAAGGGCCTAAGTGGATCTATGATGATACTTTAAGTATTCATCAATGGAATTAAGAGAATGATATATATATATATATAAGAGCCTTGAGCTAGCATTATGACATAGAAAAGCAAGTATGTTATGATGATAATTTTAAAAGCATGATATAAGTATGCACATAATATGATGTTAACATAAATTAAATAATAAAGTGGCTTTAATTTTGTCATGAGGTCATGTGTTGACCAAAAAGGCTATAAAACTAACTTTAAGTTATTTTAAAAAGGCAAAACATAATTACACATAGTGATGGCCCATACAATTAAACAACCTAGATTGGATAGGTTGATCAGGTAACTAGGGATAGATAGTAGCTATTAGAGTACTATGGTGCCACTAGGCTAGTGTAGCAACTGTATAGGTCTAGTGGGGCCGCTACACACTAATATAGTTTAGATTGTGCAGCAACCACAAAAATTCACAAAGCTATTGCACATATATAGAATAAGCTATTACAATAGCCACACTGGTTCATATAGCCACTACACATCACTAGGCTAGTACAATAGCCACATAGGTTCATAGAGCCACTATACGTCATTAGGCTGGTGCAGTAGTAGCATAGGTCTAACATATGCTATTACACATATACTGATCCAATAAGGTGAAGTAATCCCTATATCCAATTTTGGATTATTATCTTCTAAGTATGGCCAATGTAACACCCCCTACCCATTTCTACTTGAAACGGGTAGAACATGCCACTTCCTACTGAGGTCACCCATCGTAGGATTTCCCTAGGGGCCACTCGTTTAACTTCTACCCACCTTTGACTAATATTGACTAAGCATGTTCCTTATCTAAATCTAATCACTTAGTCTCTATTTACATCCTATTTTGGCCTTTTAAAAAGGTCCTTAGGCAATACTAGACAACTACAAAAACTTGGGTAGCATAACAGCTACCCTGGTTCCTAACCCAGGTCAACTTGTAAAGAAAATGCAATTTTAAGTTCACATCCCTTCCTTATTCCCCCACTAAACCCTCTGGTCCTCTAAAATCAACCAACAACACAAGTTCATCACATTTATAACACACAAGGTCCTAGATCCATCATCACACAGAAACATGCTAAGAAATTATTCATTCTTTTATATAACATTTTATATACATGCTCAATAAGTTTCCTTAATATACATAAATTTACAACCCATTCTAACCTACTTATATACATGAGTGCCATACACTGTACATTTATAGTAAAAAAGAGAAGTAGTATACCAAAAACACTAGGACAACTACACTAATGCTGACGTCCGATGCTGACCCGTACTCTACTCGTGACTTGCGTATCAGAACACCAATACATTGATTACTAGACTCAGTGGTGGAATAACACAATTATGTTATGTATCATGCCGCAAGCATCATGCAACGTTCCACACAAAATTAAGTCATCCTAGATTACTAAGTCTAATTACTCATTCATTCAATTCATGCATCACTTATTATTTTTCCAGTTTATCTATTTATAGTTTATGTTTACAGGCCTATAGACAGACCACACTTAAAGACACTAGATAGCGGGACTATCCTATGCAGTGGCCCACTTTTAGGGCCTAAGTAGCTGCACCTACCTCACTCGATAACAGGGATTAATTCGTAGACCTCCCAATACCAAACTGGTAGATAGTAGGGATCAGTCCGTAGACCTCCTAATATCTGCAAGAGACATCATAATCAACTCAGGTGGATAGCAGGGACCTATCCATATACACTCCCAATACCTACAGTTATAATAAATAGGATGCCGAAGCATCGCATAGTCTCAATAATACCAACACATGGCAGTGGACCTCGAAGGAGCCGACCACCAAGAAGCTGCTTTATCCCTAGTTGACCGGTCAACCCATTCAGTGAGCATCTAACTATTGGGCCATTTCCTAATTTACATCACATTCAGTATGATTTTATCTTTAATATTCCATTATAGGTCTAATCCTCACATGAAATTATGATTTTGCCACTATCGTAAAATACTATTCATTTGGTCAGTTTTCGTAACTGAAACTATTCATTTGGTCATTTTTCATTTTATGCCTTCTATTATCTCTATCAAGCAAGCTTTATTTTGGGGTTTCTTTGCCCTATAGTTCTTATCTTAATGTTCCCCTATAATATACATGAATTCATAGAGTTACTGCCTCATTTCTTCCTCTTACTAATTCACATTCTAAAGTCATAATTCAAGCCATTTTGGTCATTATTTTTGCCACTATTTCACTTTATTTTCACCATCTCAATACTACATTTACATGCCATCTACTTCCTCACCATTCCTACTCATTTATAAGCATTCATTCAGCCATTAATATACACCCACATACACATGCCATTTCTTCTCAACTTATTCTACAATTTACATTCTTTTTAAGGCCAATTGCATAATTACAATACAAATTCATCTAATTTACATGTGCACACCCATAATGTTGCATTTCCATATTAATAACTTACACAAAAATACACACACATGTAAGACATAATAAAATTATGCTATTCCACATACCTAAGGTGCTTTTCCACCCTTGTCAACACCACTTGAGCTAGGATTTGTGCCCTCCCTCACTCTTGAACAATCTCCACCTAACATAAACAATTTTTACTTAGAAAAATTCCTATAAAATTACCTATGCCTTAAATTGAAATTCTAACACCATAGCTATTCATAAAATAGTCTAATTTAACTATACTAAAAATAAAAATTGAAATTTGAACACTTTTACTTCCTTAAGTTACTATTCACTCAAGTAGTGAATTTCATAAACTAGTCCCCTTTTCTTTGAATTCTTGGTAGAAATCAAGCTTTTGGATGATGGAGGTTTAATTTAAATAATTTTTGGAGGGAATAATTGGAGAGAGAAAATTGAAAAAGAAATGGTGTTTTCCCCTTGCTTTGCCGTCGGCCATAGAGGATTAAGGAAGAAGATGAAGTCTTCTCCTCT